>JAZHGK010006741.1:0-12934 GCA_037855215.1 Waitea zeae | reverse complement strand
TTTTTTTTTTCCTTCCAAACAAAAAAAAGGCTACGAAAGAAGAGTTGCGTGGTGCTATCGCAAAATCGCGCAACGCATACAAGGATCTCAGGCATGTTCCAGCACCCCGTCGCGGTGAGATTCTCCGCCAAATTCGCGAGGCCATCGCCAGCAAGGTGCGTCCAATTACCACGTTCGTTCGACACTTTGCTCATTATTAATCTCTGTTATTAGCGGGAGGAGCTCGGCGCATTGGTAACGTTGGAGATGGGAAAAATCAAGTCAGAAGGTGTCGGCGAAGTCCAAGAGATCGTGGACATTGTGAGTGCCTTCGAATGCTCTTTGTTTTCTCATCAACCCCCTTATGTATACTTTCATCACCTAGTGCGACTATGCCGTTGGGTTATCCCGCATGATGAACGGCAGAGTTATTTCGTCTGAGCGCCCAGGACACTCTATTCTCGAAGGTGCGGTTGCTTTGCTTTCTCAATTGTGTCAAACCTGATAGATCACAGTGCCCAATCCGCTTGGCCTGGTCGGAGTCATCTCTGCGTTCAACTTCCCCGTGGCAGTATACGGTACGAGAAGCCCAGGGGCCGCCGCGAACTAACGCTCACGTTGCGCACAGGTTGGAACTTTTCTCTTTCCTTCGCCGCGGGGAACGCGACTCTCTGGAAGCCGTCCCCAACGACTCCCCTGAGCGCGATCGCAGTAACGAAGATAATCGCATCCGTCCTCGAACGCAACGGTATCTCAGGCGCGGCCGCTGGTCTCGTCAACGGCGGAAAGGAAATCAGCGAAGAGTTCGTGGAGGATCCTGCGGTTGACCTCGGTGAGTTGGGATCCATCCTAGTGATATGCGCCCAGTTCAATTGATCTCTGCGATAGTTTCGTTTACCGGCAGCGAGTACGTCGGCCGTAAGGTCGGAAAGAAGGTACAGTCTCGCTTTGGCAAGGTTCTCCTCGAACTCGGTGGCAACAACGGTAATAGCAACACTTTCTTTTACACATCGCACCCCTTTCTGACCCGCCCGTTCAGCGTCTATCATCATGCCCGATGCGGACCTCGACCTCGCCGTGCCCGCCGTCTTTTTCGGAGCAGTCGGCACAGCCGGCCAACGCTGCACCTCCACCCGGCGCCTATACCTCCATCGGACCATCGCCGACGAGTTCCTCGAGCGCTTGACGAAGGCGTACGGCAAGGTCCGCGCGGGCGACCCGCTCGAGTCGTCGACGCTCCTCGGCCCGCTGCACACGCGCCAGGCGACGGACGTCTACGCGAAGGCGATCGACCGGCTGACGGGCGCCGGAGCGGAGATCCTCACCGGCGGTGAGAGCGTCGCCGCGGACTCGCTCCCGGAGCACATGCGCGGCGGGAACTGGGTGCAGCCGACGATCGCCCGCCCAAAGAGCATGGATCCGAAGGAGGAGATCTGGGCGACGGAGACGTTCGCGCCCATCCTCTCCGCGGGCGTGTTCGACGAGCTCGAGGAGGCGATCGCGTGGAACAACGGGGTCCCGCAGGGCTTGTCGTCCTCCCTCTGGACGCGTGACGTACGCAACATCGGCAAGTGGATCGGCCCGGGTGGGTCTGATGCAGGCATTGTCAACGTGAGCGTGTCCATAGCTCTCTGGGGTAGTTCATCTGATAGCTGATGGGCTGAACGCTAGGTTAACGTCGGCACCAGCGGAGCTGAGATTGGCGCTGCTTTCGGTGGCAACAAGAGCACTGGCTGGTGAGTCGCACGATGGCTGCAGTTGAATACCACATTGATCTGTCTTCCAGGGGTCGTGAGTCGGGCGGTGATGCATGGAAGCAATACGTGCGCTGGAGCGCATGCACCGTTAACTACTCGAACGAGGCCCCCCTCGCTCAGGGTGTCAAGTTCGACATTTAAATATGTAATCGAGCAAACCTGGGCTTGGTACATTGTAACATACCCCACACCAAAATGTTCAACAAGCAATAGCATAACGACGCCAGACGCTCTACGCATCTCGCAATATGTTTGTGATAGTGCAATTTATATCTTTTCTATTCATACGCTTCCCGCCGGCGTACCATCCGCAGCCGTCGCAACTTTGCTCTCGATAACCTGCTTCACCAGATCTACATCGGGTCCTTCAACCTCGATGACCCGCTTCTCGCGGTCCAGGAGACCACGGAACTCCTCCGGTAGGACGTCGCGCTCAAAGCTGAACGCAGTTTCAGACTCTAGAGCCTTTGTCACAGCTTCCGAAAACTTGGCTGGGTGCGCGGTAGAGAGAATGATCTGTACTGTGCTCGGCGAGCTGCAAAGTGAAAAATTGAGCGCGTGTTTGGATCAAAGGAAGGAATCGAACGACATACTTGTGTTTTGCCACGACCCGTGCGGCGCCAAGCCCAACGGCAGTGTGAGGATCGGCAATGTAAGATGGTTCCCCGAGGAAATATGAACGAATGGTCTCAAGAGTCTAATAACAATTGTTGGTTTAGTGTAATGCTGTAACAAGCGTTACTAACCTGTTGATCATCGACACGTTCGGCAAGGAAGTCCCTTCTTGCAGCCTCTAGCACGCTCACAGGAACCTCGACACGGCCATCACTCTTCACTTTGCCCATCCAACTAGCCAATGTTTGACAAGCGGCCTGACGCTTCTGTTTTTGATCTGCATGATCGACACTTTCAGAAGCGAGGTACCAAAGCAGGCGCTCGAAGTTGCTGGAGACAAGGATATCCATCGCAGGGCTCAGGGTTTCCTTGACGTTCGCTACAGCAGCAGTCGCCTGCTTTCCGTCAGATGCACCCTCCACGGGGGCGCTCACACCCTCCGCCTCTACCGCAGGAGTGGAATCAATCTTTTCATACCTCCCAGACTTCCAGAAGCGTGCGAGGATGTCGTTCTCATTCGTTGCGACGACCAGCTTGCCCATAGGCAGGCCCATGCGTTTGGCGTAGTACCCGGCGAGGATGTCGCCAAAGTTGCCCGTGGGCACAACATACTGGAGCTCAGCGTCCGTAGACAACTGTGCGCGCGCATGGAAGTAGGAGAGGAAGTAGTACACCGTCTGTGCGAGGATGCGCGCCCAGTTGATAGAGTTGACGGCACCGAGACGATGTTTTTGGTTGAAGGCGGTGTCAGCAAAAAGGGATTTAACAATATCCTATACTCTAGTTGTAAGCATCTGATGCACATATAGGTTAAGATGAACACACCCACCTGGCAATCGTCAAAGGTACCCTTCACAGCAACGTTGTGTACGTTAGAGTCTGTCACCGTCGTCATCTGTGCTTCCTGAATAGGGGAGACTCGTCCCTTGGGATGCAAAATGAAGATGGACACATTTGCCTTTCCACGAAGACCATAGATAGCGGCGCTGAGGTAGGCAGGGGGTCAGGTTGGGATGCTAGACCTCCTAGTTGAACACACCTTCCAGTGTCACCACTTGTTGCACCCACAACGGTAAGTTTCTCTTCGGCCGCTCCAGCAGGCCTTTTGGCATTTCGCCTTTTCAAGAAGAACTCGAAAAGGTTTCCCAAAAGTTGCAACGCGACGTCCTTGAACGCGAAGGTAGGCCCGTGGAATAGCTCAAGGACAAATGTTTTTTCACTGAGCTTTTTGATCGGCGTAGTTTGGGGATGGCGGAAGGTGCTGTAGGATTTGTCGACCAGCCCACGCAGATCTTGCGAAGAGATCTCATCGGAGGAGATGTAGAGGGACAACACCGCGGCAGACAGTTCGGGGAAGGTATAGTTGGCCCATTTTGTCTCCCAATCTGAGGGTAAGCTTGGAATTTCTTCCGGAATATACAAGCCACCATCGGGCGCAAGCCCAGTCAGGACGGCCTAGCAAAATCACAAATTCAAAAACCACATCGCGAAGAAATTGACAAGGATGGTTGACCTCTTCAAAGGACAGAATTTGCTCATGACCTCGAGTAGAGAAGTAGCGCATAATGAAAAGTTTTGAGAGTCAAGGAGAGATGCACGTTCATGTCAAGACTTCATTTCTTTGAGTAACCCACTGCACAACCTCGGATGCAACTTTCGGAGTCATGCCTTGCACCCTTCGGCCGATATTTCCGCTGTCATCCTGTTCAATTGAATTTTGCTTTTCAGTAGTCGGGTCAAAGAAATGTTGTGCCGATAATACACGCAGAGTTGTCCTTGAACGAATAGAGTAATCTCGATGTACGTGAACAGGGTTCTACCACCACATCGAGTTTGGTCTATCTAACTAGAGCAGTAAGCGTGGCTGCTAATAGCAGAGTCATGAAAATCATTATAGCACAATGAGTAGAGAAACAGTAATAATATTAAACAACTGTATTAGAGATATAGGCCCAAGTGTTACAGTCGGGCACGTTTGCGTTTGATCACAACCTCGCTAAAGCGTGAAGCTTGCGAACCCGCCGGTGAGGGGGGAGCATCCTCTTCCATAGCTGATGCTTCTGCGTTTGGATCGCCGTCCTCATCTCGCGTGCGTTTTCGTGACGCTTTCGGTGTGGTAATACTATCGTCTTCTCCGTTGTTTTCAGATACTGCATTCTCAGGTTCTGGGGTAGCCAGGGGAGGGGATGAGGCTGGGCTGGACGCTGGCAGAGACGGACGCCGCTTATAACGTGTTGTTCGGCGTTCAGGAGGAAGATCTTGAAGAGATTGGTCGACAAGAGGGTCTTGATCTGGCTCAGAGGAAGCGTCTGCATCTTCCGCGTCTGTAGCCCCATTACGGAGGCCTGACCTGTTTGAAGCTTTCCGACGTGGCCGTGCTCGGGGTACAGGTTTAGATGGTTGTATGTCATCTGCAGTCTCTTGTCCTTCGTCCGCACTATCATCGGTCGCTGCATTGCGAGCATTCTTTCTTCCGCCCTTTTTAGATTTGGATCCTATCAGGGGCAATTAGAAAGTTGAAGTACCGTGACAGCTAGATCAAGATCGTGTATACCTTTGTCCCTTGACATGGCAGTGCTCAATCGCTTTTCGTAAGCACGGAAGGCTTCCCAGGCTTTTGCAGTCGGCGAAGGCTCGACCTTAGCCTGAGCAAGCGCTTGGTCGGCGTGCGCCTTGCTGAGTTGGACTGTTAGTAAATGTCGAATTGTATACGGATGAGTGACTTACATGCCGAGAGCATCTCGACTGTCAACAGTGGCAAGTAGCGGCACCAAGACTCGGAAGAACAACAATGCAATATTCTTCAATCCCTTGTTGCCGTTACTTTCATAGGTCCCAATCCGCTTGGCAATCCATGAAACCAGAGTGGTATGTATTGCCATAACATGTTCGCTATCAAGTTTACGGACGACCGCAAGTTGTGCTCCACGGACCAAGAGGCAAGACACAAGTGCTTTTGCTAGTCCAACTGCATAGTCTTCTGTTCGTATGATCTTGTCCAGTACAAGCGTAAATGCCTGATTATAATGCAGGTGAGAAAAATAACATGCAAGCGACTCGATCAACACACATACCTGTCGCATAGCATGAACAATCACATCTGCAACAATAGCACCGTGACCTTGGTACATTCCCTCATCACGCAAAACATCAATAAAGGCGCGAGTACAGGCATCGTACGCTGGACCGAGTCGACCATAATGAACGAGAAGAATTGCGCCGTGTCGAACATCAATGACGCCAGTGCATACCGCTTGCAGATACGAGGAAACGAGGCTAATGAAGGTGTATTCTTGCTGAAGATGAGCACGTGAAGGCCGTTTCTCTATTTAACAAAACAATCAGCAAATCGGCCTGAAGGTAGTTATATAGACACTTGCCGCCTTTACCACGAGCCCGGTCTGTTGCCTTCTCTTTTGCCTTCTTCTGTGGCTCTTCGTCCCCGGATAGCTCGCTCAGTGAGCTGCTATCGTCCGAGTCGGCCCCTGTAGCGTGCTCCTCAAGCTCCTCCGCAAATCGCTCAACCTCGGCTTGAATAAACCCAGCACAGTTTTGTTGTGCCTCCTCGTCGAGATGGAGAGACATCGACGCAGTGGGAAGCGACACACCATGCTCATACAGAGCATCGGAGGGTGCAAATAGCACATGAATAGTCATTAGGCTTTGGAATGCCTAAATTCAATACTTCATGAGCAGGGAACTAACACTGAGGTGTGGTTGGTAGCTTACCGCACGCTTAACACCTTCAATTGTATTGTACTGTGCGCCAAGTGCATATGCACGAGCTTTCGATAAAAGCGAGTCGCGCTGTTCCCTGAACTTCTCCCTTTCTACGGATTCCTCTGCCAAGAGCTCGGGGGTGCTCGCCAGGTTTTTCGTTTTCCACATGATATGAGCAGTCAGGAAGCGAATAGCATGCTCTACCATCTATAGCTTAGGGTATTAGTTCAATCATGGCGCGGATAAGTATTCTGTGAAGAACTAGCCTTTTCTTCTGGCTGATAACCGAACCGTCCACGGTCAGCGATAGCCAGAACAATATCCCAGACTGACGTCTGCTTGCCGCCTTCATTCTCTTCAGTCCAGGTAGTGAGGTCTCTGAGACTTGTGAGAGTAGCCAAACGTGCACATATAGCGGTAATTGTGACCACATCGTCAGCTGTCAAAGTGGCAGACGAAATGCCGTCTCGGGATGCATTTGCGACAGCAGAGCGTAAGCTTTCGCCAAGTTTATCCTCGAGCTCCTGCATCTTTGTTGTGTTTGTGGTCTGGAGCGAAATGGCCCGTAACATGTGCAAAATAGCTCCCACTGACGCAGTAAGCACAGCTGGCGTCGAGTAATGGAGGAACTGCTTTGTGACGTCGTCCCATAAATTGGAGTAAGCCTATTTGGTGTATTAGTTGTAGATAGCAAGTACGATGCAAAAAGCTATACTCACAGGAATCATACGCATCTGGAGGTATATGTCGAGGTTCATCATTTTTGGAATTAGCAAAACATTTGCAATGCGAGAAGGATCTGTTTGGTGTTTTGCAAAAAGAGTTGGAAGTGCTTTGATGAGCTCGCGGGTCACATCTGCTGCGGGACTTTCATCATCATCCTGCTAATAAAGATATCGTCAATTGATTGTCGGCTACTGAAACACGCAGTCTGCATGCTTACTTTTTTAGCTGCAGCCGCATCTGCCATCTCTTTTCGAAGAATGCCAACCAAAACCTCCAAAAGGACACCCTCTTCGACTTCCTCCAGCCTCCATGCGTCGTCGACACGACCAGCACTGGATAATGTCGGCTTGCCATTCTTTCTTCCACGCCCTTTGGTGATGGTTACCGGCCTTTCGCCATCATCTTCCATGGTTTGAGCAGAGTGATCAAGAAGGAGTATGTCAATAAGTGCCTTCCAATCGTTCACCGCGTCCACCTCCTCCCAAAGCGCTTCCACTGCAAGTGCAACCCGTCCTCGCTGTTCAGCAGCTCCAGTAGTCAAGATAGTTGCCCGATCGGGAGCGCTTCTTCTCGCGCCTTGTGAAGAAGTGCCGTTCATTGCTTCGCTCCCACTGTCCGAGTCCTTCTCGCCTGTGTCTGCATCCAGTGTCGTTCCCCACCCAACAAGCAAAGTCGCGAGCGCCTTGACGCCAACCCGCTTGCGTTCTTGTTCAGTTGGTTCCTCACGCCCTACAAGCCGCTCATTCACCGCGTCTTCCCAGACTCCCTTCACAAACCCAGCGACAGCGCGTCGAACGCGTGGCTCCTCGTCGAAAACCAGCAGACATAGCTCTCCTCTCTGTTCATCGTCAAGTAGGCCATGCCCATCCACCACAGCAAGTACTCCGCAAACCGCCACACGGACCGACAGCTCTGCGTCTGCACGAGCCATCTCGACGAGACGGGGCTTGAAGCGCTCAGTAAAGTGCGACATTGCTGAGATGTGCTCCGTTTGTGCATAGGCAGCAGAGAGTGCGCGTACGGCCGCCACTCGCACGCCAACGTTCGCGTCGGAGAGCACCCAGCCAACGTACCGCAGGTACGCGCCATCGAGGAAGTGTGAGGGGTAACGCGAGAACCATGATCCCATCGCGCTGATGCATTCAGTACGAATGGAAGGATCAAAATCACGATAACGATGTACGAAGACACTGGAGAGCTGATAATGAGAAACGGCAGTTCCAGAACAAAACGGCCGCAAATGTGCACTTACCCATCCACAAACTCCTTCAAGTACTCTGAGAGTTTCGATCGCCGCTCTCGGACCTCAGCAGCCTTTCGCTCCAGATCCTTGTCCCTCGCACTCGAAGCACCAGCTGCACCTTTGCGCTTGCGCTCTCCTTCTCGCTGGCGACTAACAGTAACGGCTTCTTTTTCAACACTGGCTGCTACTCCACAGAGTGCCGTCGCCATCTCCAGCGCCACAGCACTAGCAGTATGACGGAAAGAGCGCAGTTGTGAGGAAGACATGGCGATGACCCATGTTTGCAGTGTAACCATGAGATCGGAGGTGTATAGAGATCCCAGCTCAGCGGAAGATACCACAAGTCGTTGCAAAAATTCGTTGAGGGATTTGCGGAACTTCTTGAATACGGGTAGTTTGGAGGTAAGAGGGTACACTGGGGAGTCCTCCTATAAAGCAAGCAGTGTTTAGCTTAGGTGGCAGTTAGTGAACTGGACAGAGGACGCACCTGTTTGAGACCCTCCGTAAAGTTATCGAGTGAATCAACAACTCCATCATAGTCAACCACTGTATCTTCGTCCACCGAGTCGTTGCAACCACAACAGCGAAGAATACAATTAACGAGCTCAGCCAAAGCAGGGCCAGGGGTTTGTTGTAACGACTCTAAGAAGTCTTCAACAGTTGATTGCAGAGCAGCAGCCGGGTTCAATATTGCGTCTGCGATAACAATCAAATGGTCAATTCCCACACAAACCAGAACGAAATTAAGGCGTCTTACTGAACAAATGGTTGTCGGTGCCAACCTTGGATTCCTTGGCCAGCTCCTCTGTGTTCTGTCCATCCTTTGTCACCTTCCTCGCCCTGGGTTTTGGAATTCGCTTTGCTCCCTTCTCTGCAGCGCCAGCCGATTTCCCCGCGTGCGCTGTACGTGGTTTCTTCGCACTGGGAATGCTCTTCCGGGGTTTTGTCGCCGCAGTTGACTTGCGCTTCGACTTGGCTGGCGCCTTGAACCTTTCGTCCTCATCTTCGTCCTCGTCCGCATTGTCTGCATCCGAGTCGGAGTGTTCATCATTCGATTCTGCAGCGGAGCGCACTGCCCGCTCTGTGGCCTCGCCGTCGTCCGTCTCTCCGTCTGTCGCAGACGCGCCACGTTTTCTCTTTCGTCCGACAGCCTGGGCTGTTACAGTCGCATTAACGACAGAGGTCAGCAAAGCTGTAAAAAAACGCAAACATATGCGCGGTCGCAGACGCACTAGACTGGAATGGTTTAGCCTGCCTCCGTTCGCGCTGAGATCTTCTCGGCTCAGCCGTGCTCGCCGGTTCGGTATCACTCATATCGTTGCTGCCTTTAGAGTGACAAGCCGGGAAGCGAGAGGGTTGATGTCAGGGGGTGGGTGGGTGGTGTGAGGGGCTACAAACGGCAAGAAGGGGTCAGACGCGTTGAGAGGAGGCAGGCGCGGCCACGTGATTGGTCGCTTCTCTCTTGCTGCCGATCCACCGCTGCCGATTCCTGGAGCAACACTTATCAACCGAGTAACTGTATATTATGGCTTCACATTCGCACGACGATCCGAGAGACTTTTCGAATGAAAGTCGGACGACACTACCACGTCAATGGGCACCAAACGACGTCGGTTCGCATGAATTGATTACTCACTGTACATAGTCTACGATGGAATTAATCCATGGACACAGATTTCTTTTCAAGTTCGTCTATGTTCTTATCAGGATTGATTATGGTCACCAAGAATAGGTATAATCAAACGGCTATACATTCTTCAACAAAGTTCACTGAGACCTCAAAGGTATCTTGCTTGGTTCAACCTGATTTACGGACTGAGTGCCTTCATCAACCAACATCCTATGCGGGCAAAGGAGCCGTCCAGCGGGGGTGCAGGTGGTCTCGGGTATGGTCTACTGTATACATGCTTTCGCGATGCTTGTGCTGATACTGACACCAGGATGGCGTTCATGGCACTGGCCTTGGCATATCTTCCAGTTTTCACCCTCCCTCCCTCCATTAAACCTCCGCCAGTAGTGTAAATGACTCTCGTATCGAAGTGCATGCGCAGCCATTCCCAAAGCACCTGGAATTTTCTTTTCTGCGTCAAATTTTCTTCTGTGAGGGAGGCTCTTTAACGCACCCATCGTATGGGCAACGGGGCCAGCCTGAAAGTGCCGATGAGTGTGTACTAAAGCCGAGGCTGGGCTGATTTTGCTTAACAGCCTGGATGGGTCTGGAGTCAGCAATTGCTGTGAAAGTCTTCCTAATCACGCGCATAGGCTCTCTCTCTCTTAGCCTGTGTCACTTGCTAACTGCTACAATTGGAAGTGGATCATTACAGGTGTTGTTACGAGGACTTTGGTGTTTTCCATTGAGTAGAACATCCTGAGATGGCGAGTTGCTGCAACGAATCTTCAGAAAGATAGACTTTGATTTCATAGTGCGGTCAAAGTAGGGTTCTTTGACTTGCGGATATTTGGATGATGCTCTACCTGTCCTTAACGCTGATTCAGACATTCAATGACGGGCTGAGGTGATGATGATGCATGATGCATGATGGAGGAGGGGTCATGGGTATTCGGAATCCAGAAGATGGCAGCGGAAATCCGAACGCCCCGACGTAGCTATAGTAGCTTATTCGACATAGTCAAATTTAGTGCGCATCGCAAACAGAGAATGCACAGCTTGAAGAGGCGTTTTGGTGTTCTGTTTTAGGCTACACTATTAATAAGTGCTTTGTGGCATTCGGTTCAGATTGGCCACCCTTGTTGGCACCCGATGTCCCCGTGACATCCCCAGCCCCGGAAAGATCACAAGCGAAGCGCCGGCCCGTCCTTCTGGGCTTGTTGTCCTCCACGACTACAACAGCGACATCCATGACCCGCTTCCTGCTTCTCACATAGGTGAAGAGCCTCTCATGGCAACGGCAGGATCTATATATATATCATCGCCGTTTCCGACAATATCTCTACTCTGAACAAGATACGAAAAGGCACCAGAGTGGCAGCGCCCTGTTTGAGTGGCCTATTGTACTCGGTAAAGTCTTGAACATGGCGCCCGGTGACATGCCGGAGATGAAGGATTTTCTCGAATGTTTAAATTTAAAGGTGAGAACTCGAGTGTTTGGAGAATGCACATTCGTCCATCGCAACCGAATATGTCCTTCTTTCCTTCCCTTGCAACCGCCCCCGTGGCCACAGAGAAGGATGTCGCCACCCCCACTCAGACGTATATAAACCCAACTGGAGCAACACTTTCTCCTCGAGCCTAGTTCTCGTATCCCAAACACCCCCACCAGGCAGGTCCTGTCACCTCTGCCAGCCTACGGCCAGTCCGTATTCTTTCCTTTCTTTATTTTCCCTTGATTGGTTCCTTTCCCCTCTGCAATCTCCACACGCCAAGGTGCTAGTCACTTGTTGCAGCCATGTTTTCTTTCCGCACTTTGCTTGCAAGCATCCTCCTTGCTACCGTCCTTGTTGTCGTCG
Source organism: Waitea zeae (assembly GCA_037855215.1). Taxonomy (NCBI): domain Eukaryota; kingdom Fungi; phylum Basidiomycota; class Agaricomycetes; order Corticiales; family Corticiaceae; genus Waitea; species Waitea zeae. Next base: position 1,426 of record JAZHGK010006741.1, on the reverse strand, counting down.
ATGCCGTGCCTCTCCCCAAGCGGAATCAGCAGCTGATCAAGGTTCCACTCCAACGCCTGCATAACATCCGGTCCGATCTCCCTTCCCATGTGGTATGTCCTGATGACGAAACCAATTGTTTGATTTCTCACTCGTCTTCTTCTGTAGCAACTCCAGCAGCACATCAACCGTGCCCATAAGCGTCATGCGCGTATGACGGGCCGTGAAATCCCTTCCGACGAGGTGCTCGCCGCCAACCTGCACAGGCGTCTGACCGAGGACTCTTTGTCCATCGACGGCAAGAAGCGGCTGTATATCCCACCTGTATCAGTTCAGCAGGCGAAGAACGTCACCGTAAACGAGAAGCGTTACTCGCGCACGGGTACTAAGGGCAAAATCCCCGTCGTGGTCGAAGACGTGAACACCCTCATCGGTAACGGCAACGGCCGCGGAGCGAATCGCAACGGCAACAATCGTGGCGGCAAGAAGGCCGCCGCTGCTGCCGGTGCCGGTGCCGGTGCCGCCGTCGGTGCAGCGGCAGCTGCTGCTGACGCCGGAGCTGGTGCTGGTGCCGGAGCATCCGCATCCAACCCCAACGCGCAGGGCTTCTCCAAAGTCGCACTCCAGGCTCTCAACAAGAGCGGACTCACCAAAGCCAACACTCCGAAGGGCGCCAACTCGCTCGGCCTCGACATCGAGGCGAACGACGTCGGATACATCGCGACCTTCCAGATCGGCACCCCTCCGAAGGACTTCAAACTCCTCACTGACTCTGGCTCAGCTGACACCTGGGTCGGCGGCGAGACATGCGTGAATGTCAACGTTCGTGGAGCCGACTGTGGGAAGCACAACTTCCTCGGCAAGAAGTCGAGCTCAACCTTCGTGGACACCGGCAAGCCGTTCCAGGTCACGTATGGGTCGGGAGCGGTTGCCGGCAACATCATCACCGACGACCTCACAGTGGCGGGTCTCAAGCTCGCGAAACACACTTTTGGAGTGGCAGCTCAGGAAACTGACGACTTTGCCAACGATGCGACAGCCTTCGACGGTCTGATGGGTCTTGCACAATCGGTGAGCTCTCTTGTCTTATCATGATGTTTACGTTTGCTAATGTGCTTGTAAAGAAACTTTCCGACCAGCGCGTCCCCACTCCTCCTGAAGCCCTTGCCTCTGCTGGACTCATCAAGTCTGCTATCACCTCGTACAAGATTTCCCGCTTCCAGGACCAGCTCAACGATGGCGAGATCACCTTCGGCGGAATTGATGAGAGCACCATTGATCCAGCCACACTCGTCACTGTCGACAATGTGTCCAAGATCGGCTTCTGGGAGGCGGCGATGACCCTCTCCGTTGACGGCAAGGACACTGGTCTTAAGGGCCGCACCGCCATCCTCGACACCGGCACGACCCTCATCATCGCTCCCCCGGCGGACGCAGTCGCGCTGCA
>JAZHGK010006740.1:0-15746 GCA_037855215.1 Waitea zeae | reverse complement strand
CATTCGAGCTAATAGTGGGTGGAGTGTATACAGAGCACACACGGGCAGAGTGGCTTGCCGAGTACTGGAAGTAGTCCCCAAAGTTCTGACGAGGGATACCTCCTGAGCAAAACCCAGTCCTGCATAACATGGCAGAATGAGTCAAGTTTTCGATTTCTGAGTCTTATCAGCTCATACCAATCAGCGATCTCGTTATAGTATGAAATGACCAAGGAGACGTCGGTTGGCTAAGGGCCGTTTGAAGGAGTCAATGTTGAGTAGAATCCATTGATGAAGTTCTGCTGTGTGGTGGCGTTGCCATCAGCCGAAATAGCGTTGAAAACCTGAAAACAAGTGCACTAGTAAGTCATAACTGACAATCATGTTGGTGATTAATAGAAGCTCACAGTATCCGTCACGCGAGGAATGCAGCAGCTATAAGGAGGGGGTGCGCTGCTATATTGATTGTCCGCCTGAAAAGCAGCGAGAAAAGTGTCCGGATCTTCATAGCAAGCAGCTCCAAACACGCAGCTTTCGTAGGCAAAAGCACGGTCCGTAGCGCCATGAACGTCTTGTACACACTGGTTCTTGAGCTGAAAACACATTGTTGTTGTTCAAGCTAATTTTAGCTATAAGGAAAAACTGACCTGAGTACACCATGGAGCTGATCCCTGGCGAGGCAACACAGTGGCTTGGGCACTGGAAGCAGCGAGGATAGCAAGAGCGGTGAGGGTAAACATACTGTGGTTGAAATATGGCATTGTAGAAATGGTGTAAATCCGAATGGTATTTAACCTCTTGAACTGTAGCTGCTGTGGTGGCACATAATCGGAAGCTATATACATATACCGACGCACGTTAATATTAACTATTGGAGCGGATATGCGGGTAACATTGACCGGACAGTCAAACGGCCCTCAGCATGCCGTAATCTGGTGACCATTGCAAAACCAGGAACGGCGAGCATGCTCTGTTTGAATGAATGAATGTGTAACAGGAGGTGAAGTCAGCAGCCAACTTGGCAAACACAGACGATGTCAAGAGGACAATTGATCGGTGTCAAACGAGTATAATTTTGGAAATTGCGGATGCCACACGTTGTTTGGAATGATCGAGGTTGGGGGGATATAGGCGATGGCGTCGAGAACAGAGCAGTATTCTCGGTGTTCGCCCAACTAAGTAGTGCGGCAGAGGTCATTACAAACCATGGAACAGTCACCGAAGCTTTCCAAATATTGAACACCTAGGCTTACTGATGTTCATTCGCGACCGTCCAATTTGGAGCTTTCGTGGTTGGATCATAAATTTGTCACCACAGCTGGTCTTTTTTTTTGACTCCCGGCATTCTAAAACCCATTAATGTGGTGTTGCTCTCTGTGAGACGTGAGCCGTAGAGCATGGTGGATCTAGAGTGCTTTCACTATGCTTGCCTTCAATAGTGGCTCTAACGCGCTCTCCGCATAGTTACGCTTTAGGCCTTGAGGCGGAACCGAGGGCCAAAGGTGCGTGAAGCTGCTTCAATCTTCAACAATGTTCAGTCCAAATTAACACCTCATTTGGTCTTTTAGGTTAATCATATTCATCGCGATCTTTACTCAAAACCCATGGGAGTTATGGACTCTAATCAGAAGAACGCCAACCGTGTACAACAGCAATACCAAGTGAAGATCTGGTGCGCTTGTAGGCAGGTTGCATATTGGAGGAGCTTTGTTGGCGTAGAGTGCAAAGGCAGGAGTAGATTTTCTTTTCACTATGGGCTTCACAATCCTATACTTCTTCGTCTTGTTAGTGATTGATTCGACTATAACCTTTTTTTTTTCACAGCCACGGCCATTACGGCAGAATGACTTTGCAATGAATGCTATGTTTCTGCAAAAAACAAAACAAAACTGGCTGTTTCGTGACTTTAATTCAACAACAACAAACTTTTGTGGCATAAATCATGTCGCAAGAGCTTCGGGAGGCGCAGGGGTTGGGACAACAGTATCAAGAAAGCCCGGAAGAAAACGATCAATTCGTTCGTGAGTCGCGCCCCAGAGTGCACGTTGTTGACTGGTCTGCTCTCCATCTGAATTAGGAGGAATGAGGATTTGAGTAGCATGCATCACAAGAAGAATGTTTTTCAATGACTCGGGGACGGCTTCGTACTACCAAAGTATGTATTCAATAGCTGTAAAATATTTAACAGAGAAAACTTACGAGTTGGTTTTGCTTATCGATATTCATCAATCGATCAAGCAAGTCGAGGACTTGGATCCAAAGCACACGGATGTCGGTTTGAGCACGGCTCTCATGCACTTCGAAGTGCATGAAGCTCTTGCATAACAATGTCGAGGCGCGAAGGCGCGTTTCCTTCATACCCTGGGGGTCTCGTTGGAATACTTGCGGCTTGAGCAGGTCATCAAGCAATGGAAATATCGTGCGGTTGAACAGCTCCTCAACCAGACGTTGCTCCAGCTCCGCCGGTGATGGGGTTACAAAGGGGCCAAGAAGGATTCGTTGCAAGTGAACGATTGCTGTGTGACGAATTTCCAGTGATGCGTTGGTCGACTGACGAGCAAGTGAGCCAAGGAGGGGAAGGCAAAATTGCCGCCATCCTGCAACAAAAGCAACTGTTTATGATATTACCAACTCTGACTATTTTGATAAACTCGCCTTGTTCAACGGACAAGCCTAGAGTTTCATTGAAACGTGGCATAAACTTCTTCAGTTCAAAGAGCAGATTCACCGCCTTCAAGCCGCGATCGACAACGGGTGAGCTATTCGCAGTCAATGACACGAGTTGAATAGAATCGCCAGGAGCAACCCACTTGCTAACCACGAGAGCCGGTTCCTTTCTACGAGATTGGCGCTGGTTCTCAACAACAAAGCCAGCTAAGCCAGAGAAATCTTCTAGTACAGTCACTGTACCAAAGAAGTTATCTGGTGTGATGGATTGCTCGGTAGAATCGGTGACCATGTCTGAGACCATTGAGAAAGATAAGTTCGCTGCCTCTGTGTTTGACATTGTTGAGCGCATCACTGAAAAAATGATGTTCCATTCCGTTTGTGAGCTAGTCAATCGATTAATTGAAGAGTTTACAGAAGCGGTATAAATTGCAAACCGGATGACCCTATGGTTTTCTTGGACAACGAGGAGTAAGCCTTGGGCTACCTGTTCTGCTAGGGATGCGGTGATCGAAGGCGGGAGACCTGAGAGAAGATCAAGTGACATGAACACCTGATCTCGAAGTGCAGGCTAAAAGTGCATCAGCATGAACTCAATACCAAAGCACATAAAATAATAAATACTTCTCTGACAGCAATTCTACATAGTCTTAATAAAGCAACAACAGCCCTCTCCACGAGGAGGATGCTTAGCTTCAAAGGTAGAGATAGCAATGACGATAGGAACTCGAAGGCAGTTGGCCTGAATCCATTTAGCACAAACTCACATTTACGCTATACCAACATACCATAGTTTTTGGATGTGTTGCGGAGTTTGGACTATAATGCTGACCAAAGTCTCCAATAGGAAAACGGACGCCGGATCATAAGGAAGTGGTCTCATTTCCGATGTATCTTCGTTAGCTTGCTTTGCACGATCGGTTGTTCTTGCCCGAGCCAACGACTCAAGAGCTCGTGTAGCCGCAACCAGTGCCTCGTCCTCCAGTTGGCTAACGAAATCAGTAAGTTAATATTTGCAGAATGCGATGTTCTACTAACGTTATTTGCGCATAAAACTCATCAAGCCGGCAAGCAGATATGCAATCAATAGTCGAAAGAGTGTTCTGTATATCAGATTCCGTAGCTTCAGGGACAGCGTTTTCGGAGTTTGAACCATACGGCGTCATAAGGTAGGAAGAAAGCGCTGAGAGTAGGCCACCTCCCTCAAGTCGTGGCTGTTGTCCAGCGGGTTGATTTCCACGAAGGGGAATCATGGATACACCTCCAAGGAAGTCCTCCATTTGAAGCATGCGGGTAGGTAAGAGAGAGTGCATGAAAAGGTTTTGGAACATCTCAAATATCTATAAAAAGTGAGCCAGGAAAGAGTATGCGAATGGACATACGACTCACTTGTGTCCATCCGTCACGGAGCGCGTTACCGTTGCCATTAACAATGTTAAATAGCACCACAGCAGCCAGTTGACCCTTCACATTAGCACCAAAACGAACAGACAAAGAGGAAACAGTGATGGAATGCCCGTCGATATTGACCACAGGGTAGTTGGGAACGGACGGAGGCAGCGAGTGCGGCAACAGACTTGTCGTGCGCGATAGCGTCACAACAACATAGTCGAAAACGTCAGGCAAATTGAAATGGCCAGCAAGTGTTGCACATTGACGGAAACCTGTTATTGCTCTCTCAATAACGTAGTCGTCGTCGAACGTCATGAAGGCATAAGCGATCGCAGATATGACAGGTGTCCAGACAACCTTAAACATATCTATGTCAAATGCCGCAGAATTACAAGATATGAATTTTCCTACAACCCATCATCAGGCAAATGTAAACAATGCGTTGGAGGATAAACTCACCGGATTGCCTTGAGCGTTCTAACAATTCTTTCCAAGCGTAGTCGAAACCAAGTTGGCCTGTTTGCTCCTGGGGCATAACGATCTCCCTCTTACGAATTGAGTCGTATATTTCTTGCTACGTCCCTTTGGTTATGAACAGTGTACTATTATCGGGTCTTTCAACTCACCAAAAACTCAGGCGAGAAATCAGAGTTGCCATTGACTCCCTTCAAGTTCTTGCGATAGTCCTCGATTGTCATACGTTTCTGTAAGAATTAATCAAGAACGTTGATCCATATGCTAACTAAGAAACAGTGCATACCCTGACTTGTGGGTTGTGAAGGTCGGTGTTAAGCATGATTATCGAGTAAGCCAAAACATAGACGGCATCTTGGCTTTTGATTTCATCTACAAATCAGCGTGAGTGGCATAGCGTCGTCGAACCAGAACATATCCACCAGGTTCTGAAGCAAAGTAGCATTCGGCGAACGTTTCAGCAATGCGAGCAATCTGTTGAGACTCTCCTGGAAGTCGAAACGCTTCGAGCATTTCTCGCATAGCTTCCGCGACTGGTTTCTAAAAGAACCGTTTAGTCCTATATTTATGAACGAAGAAGATGGGCTCACGTTTTTGAAGTCAAACAGACTGATGAACGCCTTGAGTAACTCAATATTGTTGGGTTTGGAGATGTAGTCCCCGAGCAGTCGTTTATCGAGTCTCGTAGAGCTCTTGAGAAAGCGCGCTAGACTCAATGGGCGAGAGACCTCCGGAGAAAGGTCAGAATAAATCAATCCGTTTTCTTCCAAAAACGCCAGCCCCTCTTTTGGTTTTGCGTTAAACAAACTGGCACCAGTTGTCACCAAAGTTTTTCGTGATTTCTGCTCCCGAAGCTGCTCAACTGTAATATCCTTACATAACGAAGGTTAGAGCGGGACAGCTTTCGACCTTTTATCCGTGGGACTTACAGATTTCCACGGCTGAGCTTTCTGATATGGATGGTCAACCATATGAACGATAAGTATTTCATACGCTCACCCCTTCGGCACGACCAGCCATATGATTGACGAAAGTAAGGAGCATATCTAAGCAAAGATACTGTGAGTTTTGCAAAGGATGCTCAAGAGCTCCCGCTGGTACGTTAGGATAAACACCCTATTCAATTGATTATGTAAAGGGTTCCTCAGAAGAACAGTTTTTCTATGGCTTACCTGCACCAAGAAATCAACAAGTCGACTGAACATATTCTCAGAATTGACGTCGCAATCATAATTCACGTAGAGATCAACCATAAAGCTAGGATGCTCTGAAAGTTGCGCCAAAACATCATGCAGTAACTCCCGCGTCTCTCCGCGTGCAGGCAAGACGTTCGGCTTCGGTGCAGGCGCTGGAGAGTCCGTCGTGGATGGCGCTTTCGATTCTGTACCAGCGTTGAAAGAAGATGCAGACATTGGTGTTCCTGGTCTCGGTGAGAGCACTCCAGAACGTGGTCCCAGATTGCTAGGGTATGGAGGTGGCGTGAGCCGGTCGATCGTAAAAGCAATGAACAATTCTTGTTGGAGTTTTAAATTTTCGCGCATTGTTTCGAAAGCTGTGGAGATGGTGCGTAGTGATAGCTGCAGAACAGACGGATTGTCCGAGCGTGCTAGTTGGAATAAGTACTTGCAGCCATGGTCCAGAATGATGGAAGACAATGAGGGATACTCGGCGAGCTTATTTCCGCTAACCTCCAATGCAGTATTCAACGCTCGCATGGAAACGAGCCGGTTGGAGTCGGTATGAACCTTTTCATTTGGGTCAAGTATGTTCACTAACACGCGAACTAGTTCAACCAGAGCCGGTACGCCATCTAAGATATGAGTCAGTGACGGCCATTTAGTAAACAAAATAAAGAAGCATACACGGAGGTGGCCGAGGCCCTTCCATCTCACCAAAAGCTCTCGTCTGTTCCTCATTCGCTGTTGGAGGACCGGCATCTTCGGGTTGTGTTTCTGAATTTTCGGCAAGCGTAATTTCTGAAGGCGGGGCAGTTTCGATTGGGGGAGCCATCGTCACAGGATGAAGTTTGCTCTCTTCAACAGAGGGATCTAAATGAGCAAGACGAGCAAACATCACTCGCACGATAGACTGCAACGTAAGTTCAGCTGAGCGACGGAGAATCTCTGTATGGCCAAGTGAGACACGACATTGTTAATACTTTGATTGGACCATACCGCTAAGTCGCATTTGACAACATGTAGTCAGCACAGTCTCCAGCATTTCGCAGACTTGAACGTCGCCAAGATTGGTTCCTGCAGGACTACATACGCATGCGTCGATAACAGTCATGATCTTCATCATAACAGCCTCATCTCCAGAGGAACTAGTAGCTTCAAATTTGCAGTTGGAAACAACAGCGGAGAGTTCCACCATAGCTATGTCAAAATTGGGAGACGTTGGAGATATAATTCCAGATACTAGCAGACTATGCAGAGAGGACAACGCGGCCGATGTGATAGGTCCAGTCGATAGAGGTGATCGAATGATGGCAAAAAATGGAGTAAGAATAGTTGTCAGAGGAACGGTGGCAATATCTGATAGGTCCAAAGGTCAATCAACCTTATTAAGGTACTAGTCAAGACATAGGCTACATACCATCCGCGTCTCCCACCATTCGCCTCAAGACATGGAATCCAGCCATGAGGTCCCTCTCTTGACTCCCTCTTGCGTAGTCAATAGGCGCACTACCAGGGCTTGTGACTCTTAACCCAAGTCCTGCCGACATAGTCGAATCACGTCCGGTAAATGAGCTTGTAGATGTCGCCCAGCGAGAGTTTTTACGCATCATAGACATGACTGATGAGATCTCCGAGAATAGAACATGTTTTGGAGATACATTCGTTGTACCCATGGTGCCAGTGAAGCCACCATAGGTGTCAGACATGGTATAATGAGAAAGCGGGCGGTCAAGGATTGCGAAGCGAGTACTTAAGTCCAACACGGACCGCAGCGCGAGGGGCGCGTCCACCTCGGTTGCGACGTGTTCGTGACGCATCAATATTGAAATACCGAAGCCTGGGCGCCTAATCTACCAGTTCATGTTATGAGCGCCTAGGTGTAGATAAGTTGTTACAGGACAGCAAGATCAAACCTGGCCGATCTTAACTAAGTTCATAACAAATAACAATCAGATATCAGGCGACTACGTTTTGCTGAAACTGATAGTAGTGTGACAAGGTTAAAGTACAAGCAGCATTGATTTACGAGCCCTCCGCCCTCGCTGTCATGGCCGCTTGGCCAGCCGCCGTTGCAGCAACTCTTGACCTCTTGCGCTCTGCGTCTAAAAAAACAGTGATTTCAGCCGTATTCAAAACAGCTATGAGCTTCCAGCTTACCTGCTTCTTTCTCTCTCTCAATTTCAGTAACAATAACCTCAATCTCCTCGAGTGTTAGGTTCTGAGCTCAGTCATTAGCACAATGAAGAGACTTCAGTCTAAAAAGTACGTACTGTGACCTTGCCGTAACTCTCCATGACGGTAATCTCAATGTTTTTCGCGCCAGTCTGCACAACTTCGAGAAGGCTCTTAATTGTGAGTTTGATGCTCTCTTCACGGTTCATCTCGTCCTTATGGTTCTTTTCAAGGAACTCGCGAACCGTCTTAGAGGATCGCCCAATAGCATTTGCCTATACCTCATTAGGTTTTGAACGCCATAGCCTGAGTGGATATTCACGCACCTTCCATGCGCTATAAATTCCTCCAGGCTCGGTCTGATACAGGCGTGGAATGGAGTCATGCGGATCAAATCCGACAATGAGGGTGGCGATACCGAACGGCCGAACGCCTCCAGACTGTGTGTATCGCTACAAAAAAATGGGTTTTTTGAAAGTTGGATGAAGGAAATGCCATGCGCACTTGTTGTATACCGGCAATGTGACGAGTGATGTATTCCACCGTGACGGGATCCTCCACCGTCAAACGATGACTTTGGCATTCGATACGGGCCTTGTCGATTAGTACTCGGCCATCCGCAGTCAAGCCTTCGAGCAAGATGAGCGTTGATCTACACAAGCTACGTATGGCGTAGGCTCACCAGCAAAGGCGAGGCAAATGTGATCGTCCAGCATGACAGTCTTTCGTACAGTGCGGGGATCTTGAAGTTGAAGAACAGATTTCTTCTCCACACCAAGCACAACGACATCGGTTCCTCGGACGCCAACCTTGAAGGATATGAGAAAGTAGACAAGCTTCAAAGTAACGCCACTCACAGCACATGTTCCCCTTCGTACAGCTTCATTGGCGTACTCTACCTAAAAGTATGCATTAGCTTAAAGTGTCTTATTTGCACTAAATCGCACTCACTTGGAACAAGTGTCCATCAGGCGAAAAGACAGTGAGTGCTGTTATGGTGATGCGTCAGAACTGGCGAGTCCATATTTTAATAATAGGTGCACCTCGGTCGTAAGATCGGGACATGGTGAGATGGTGGTGAAGAGGACGCGTCGTCGCGCCGGGCTTGGGGGGCCAGTCGTAGGATTGACGCGTCGCCCTTGGGCTGTCGCCTTTACGTAAGCGAAACAGAGCTGTAGTGCGAGATCAAGGGCGCTCTATAGTTAGCGCCCATACGCGGTTCTAGCCATGGATCTGTTCCCAGAGGCACCAGCCCCTTCTCCACATCCCTCCGTCATCTACATACTTGCTTTGTATTCGCCCGCCCTCTTCATCTTCGCATCCTACTCGACAACAGCTTCGGCAAGTCACAAGCCGAAATGCTTCAAGAAGAAGCGGAGTTAGCAGCTTGCTTTGGCGTTCAGTTGGACACTACTGACCAGCAATTTCTATGACCATAGATTTGTGGAATCTACTGTTTGTCAACTGTGTTTTGATGATCTCACGAACCTCAACGTTGAAGAGAGAGTTAATCACTATGACGAGCACTTCAATGCCGAAGCCGTTGGTGCGTGCTGTCGACCAAGAGCACGAGTGCAACTCAATCTTAATGTATTTCCCGCGATGTTCTTTCAGCCTTGTCAACAACAAAGCCAAAGCAGTCGCTGCTACCATCACAAGATACCTTAAGAAATCTCAAGGGCAAAGCCGGTGCCTTTGGGAACCCAGAAAGACAGAACAGGTTTTGGTACCCATTGCTACCGACACCGCCGCCTTCTAATTTTACACCAGGTTGGGTACTTTTAAATAGCCGGTGTCCGTTTGCTTATGCACGTTATTTACAGGGCTCATTTCTGTACTCAGGCGAGCCTTGGAGAAGAGTCATGCAAATGGGTACACTCAGAAAGCTGCGCTGTGTTATAATCGGGCCACTCACGTTGCAACAGAACTTTGGGACTTGGGTTGGGGATGCGGGTGAGCTTACCTAACTACATGTGTCTCCCGTTCTTCCGCACTTATTTGGTTTTCAGTTATCGTAATTTCCTTATGGCGTGCACCTCCTTGATGGACCAACAAATACAAACTACGTACCTACCTTTGTTGGAGGAGCCTACCCCTCCTGGCGTACGGCACTTACAGCAGTGGATTGAAGACGCGTGGGCCCACGGTTGGTAGCCTTTTTCTGTCTACGGAATAAATATATTCTCATTTTGTTACTTAGGGTTTGACACAGAAGGTGCCTCTCAGCTCAAAAATAAGCTTGTAGGTACACGAAAATGGATAGGAACCGCAGGTAACTTTGCCGAATTGATGCCCTGTATTGTATCTAAGCTGTACCGTTTGGCAGAGCTTTATGTGGCATTCATATCTCGCGGAATACCGTCAGTCATATTTACTCTTCCTAAGCCCGTATTCTGACTCCGTAGCAGTGCGCAACTAGTGGACTTTGACCTTAGCCAACGAGGTACTTTCCCTCGGTCGTCATCCAACAAGCTTTCTGACCTCAGTTATAGGTGCTCAAGTACTCATAGATTGGGTTGTCGCTTATTTTTCCGACCCTCGCCCAAAACAAGGCTCGGTCAACGACGCATTGAAGGGCGCATCACCTATCGTAGAAACGACCCGCATGCCTGTCATCCTCCAGCACGCCGGCCATTCTCGGACAATCGTCGGCTACGAGCTGACAAGTAAAGGTACCGTCAATCTACTTATTTTTGACCCCTCAAGGTAAGGATACGACAGATCCTTGATGACGACCATCTCATCACAACTCCGTATAGACGAGCACATCCGCAATTGCGCGCGGCAGCCATGGCAGTCATGCCCACAAAGCCTGTAATCGTTCCTGAACATCATCGAATTTTGTCTCCATCCAAAGTGCTGTCTAAGATTACGTCTCCCCTCCACCGGAGCTCTAAGCGAAAGGAGATGGACCACGCTGGCCCATCAACTGGTGACATGATTGACGTGGATGCAGATCTGCCCGCCAAGCGTATCAAGGGCAACGGTCCTGGGCTAAAAGGACTAGTGGACGACGTGATCTCTATTTCGACACAAGACGCCCCAAGGCCACTCGGACCAATGATGCCAAACGCTGGTAATTTGACGTTGCCCGTACCAAAAATCATTGCACCGTTCAGGCTCAATGCGAAACAACTCGGGTAAGTCCAAGCCAAGGCACACCGAAAAAAAAGCTGACCAACCACCTGTGTAGAAAAAAGGACAGATATCAAATTCTTTACTTTCCTATGACAGAGCCTCTTACTGAACAGGAACGCTTGGCCCGCCGAATTGTCGTCAGCGATAAGGCACACTAATCAATACGTGACTTTCGTCTCTATTTGACTTGTTATGATGGACAACTTTGCTTAGACAATCCTTCCTAAGATTTCTGTATTGCCTATTATATAGTCTTATACAATATATTCTACATATTAATATGTTGATACAGTCAAACAGATGCCATGATTACATCTCCTGTCGCATCCGTGGCTAGTGAACGCCCAGCTTCAGAAGATGATTGGGGAATGCCAGAAAGTGGCATAAGGTCCAATCCAGCTACTGCACATCTCAACGCGCGTTCCCAAGCTTCCTCAACACGGTAACCACCAGCACGCATGATGCCGTCCCGATCCCTTCTGACAGCCTCACTCATCGGATCATTGTAAGACGCACGGACTGTGTACCTGTCACCATATGCGTAGTAGTCGTCCGCGAGTGCGACGTGCGGGACATCTGGCACTGCCGTGCTCCTCGCCGCGCGCGTGCGTAAGAGGCGGGACGAACTCTGCGCGAGCGTGCTCCCCGCTGCCGCCATACGCCGCTTCTCCGCGTCCGCTTTCGCCTTCGCCACCACCGCCGCGGCGTCCTCCCCACTGGTCTCCAAGCGGTCGATGAGCGCTCGGCGCTCGCTGTCCCTCGCGTTCCTCTCTTCCTCCTCTTCCTTCCGAATGGCCTGCGCACGCTGCTCACGGTCCTCGCGCTCTTGGGCCTCTTGTTCTTGCAGGGCGCGCACATATTGTTCTTCACGCTGGATGTTGAGCGAAATGAGCGCGGCGTTCTCGGCGCGATAGGCGGCAATTTCAGCTTCTGTTTTTGCCAGGTCAACTTCGTTGATGAGATTGAACGCTGCGATAATCACTTCAGCTTCCATCAAGGCAGAGACAAGGGGAAACGCACTTATGTCCTCTACCCACTGAAGATAGTCATTGTAGTCCCTCAGGGTATCAAAATCTTCGCGCCGTTTGTTGAACCTGCCCTCGTCGTCAGTTGTTTAGCGTTTAACAAGACAAGTTGCACACGCACTCTTTCGCCATCCTCCTCCTCACTGCTACTTCTTTTTCCACGCCGAGGTCCTCAAACGTCTGCGGCATGAAGGCCAGCTTCCGTAGCACTTTTTGACATATAGGACAAGGTGCCGGCCCGAGTGTAAACAGTCGGTCAATACAAGATTCGCACCTAAAAGGGTCAGCACACTCAGCGACTGTGTTCAAAAGTGGACCGTTTGACGTGTTCACATTTTATGATAACATGAGCTCACGAGCAGTCTGAGCTTAGGGTTTAGATAGCGATCGGATTTGCAAACTGGACACTGGTCGTCCATAGACTGTCGGACAAATACGCGCGTGAGGTCAAACACACAAGAGATGACAATAATTAATGAGACTCACGAAGTACTCTGCCGTCCGCCCAGACGGATCCTTCACGCCTCCGCCGAAAATGGTAGTGGAGGTGCTTTGCACCTGCGGCGTGTTCGCCCTCGTCGACGTGGTTGTACTCGCTCCGGCCTTCCGAACGACTGTCCCGCGCAACCAGCCACCCACTCCACGATTTGCCATTTTAACAAAGAAAAGCACGGATATCTAACCGACAACAGACAGGAAGTCAAGGGGAGAGGACGGTCGTAGTCCGTGGGGGAGGGACAGTGCTGGGGCCGGCGTGAGTATTGCGCCAGGAATTGCCCGTGCACGGGCGCCTATTTTTGACTGATGCAATCTGAGTAAATCTGAGCAAATCAGCTTACGTGAGCTTACGCTCTCATGCTCACGCTCGTCCGTAAACCGAGAGTCAGCAACGACATGCCACATCGCGAACGGGTACAAAAGGGGCTGCGATTTGAGGGTCAATAGGCAGCTCAAAGTTCTGGAACCCCTTTGTATACAGCTGAACACGGTTGACTACTAAGCTTTTTACACTGGCAAACAGCAAGCGACTTGCTACTCTCGCACTCATCACCACACTTTCAATTGCATACATAGCGGCCGTCCTGCCTCGTTTCAACGTCTCTAGTGTTCTTTCGACTATACGGAGGTATCAATTCCCACACTCAGCCGCCTCAACATCAAGAAACATCATGACCATCCAAACTCGGCCCAAAACGCCCGCCGAGTGGCGCGCCGCGCTCGCCGCTCTGCCCTCGGACCCCTCGTCGCCGATCCCCGTGTTCTACTTCGCACACGGCTCGCCCATGCTCGCCTTCCCCGAGGCCCCCAGCTCGGGCCTCGGACCGCGAGACCTGGCGATGAAGGCGATGGGCCCGCAGAGCCCGCTCGCGCAGTTCTTGCGGGACTTTGGGCCGACGCTGCTGGAAAAGTACCGGCCGAAGGGCGTGGTGGTGTTCAGCGCGCACTGGGACACGGACGGGGAGCGTTTGGGTAAGCCGCCCCCGTGGGCCTTGACGCCCATCGCAACCCTGATCGGAGATGCTGACTGTCAGTGTGATGCGTACAGTTACCGACTACGGCGACGAAAACCCGCTGCTTTACGATTACTACGGTTTTCAGCCGGAGGTTTGTCCCCCACGTCGCCACAGTCATCACCTGAACGTCCGCACTAACTTTCCAAATACGTTACAGCTTTATAAACTCAAGTTCAAGTCTCGCGGCGACTCGACACTGTCTGCTCGCGTAGTCGAGCTCTTCAAAGGGGTCAGTACCTGCTCGAATAAACAAATCACCCTCCTACCAAAGTCGCCGCTTCAATGATGGCAATGACGTCTGATCCTATACTCTCTTTGACAAGGCTGGGATCCCCGCTCGCACGACCCCGCCTACTGAAGCCAGAGGCCGTGACGGTCGTGGATTCATGGGACCCGGACTGGACCACGGCGTGTTCGTGCCCTTCCGACTCATGTTCGGCGAAGAGTTCACGGACGTGCCGATCGTGGAGGTGTCGATGGACGGGTCACTCGATCCGCAGAAGAATTGGGAGGTGGGCAAAGCCGTACAGCAATTAAGGTATGTAAGCGGCCGAAAGCGCCCCCCCCCAAAAAAAAAGACATTTGCTGGGATGGCTGGCTGACAACGGACGCCTGTCCAAAACATCAGACGAGAAGGCATCCTGGTCCTATCCGGCGGCCTGACGTACCACAATCTGCGAGAGATTGGCTCTTTCGCAGAGGAGAGCGCCAGTTCCTCCCACAAGGCCTTCGACACGGCCGTGCTGGACGCCGTTACCACATCAGACGTACGTTCCCTCCCTCGCCCATGCATCCGGCCTTCATCCGCCTAAATGCCCGGCGCTGACTCCCCACACGTTGCTACCCGCCATTCTACAGGACGGCCGACGGAAGCAGGCCATGCTCGATCTCGTCCGCCACCCGGGCTTCAGAGCCGCGCACCCACACGAGGACCACTTCGTAAGCTTCTTTCCCTCCTCCTCCCCCCTCCCCCTCTCTGTCCACTCGCTCTCGGCCGCCATTGGATTCTAGACGCTGATCCACGCCTTGGCTCCTTTTTTTTTCGTCAGGTCCCTGTTTACGTCGCGGCGGGCGCGGGCGAAGGTGGGAGCGTGCGTGTCCTGAACGCCAACTATGCGGTCCATACGTACGCGTTCGGGGTCTAATTTTTGCCCCCCCCCCTTCGCGAAGGGAGAATGAGTCTAGTGCGCACGTAGTCGTGATTAATGACATAGACGCCAATGTTGTTCGTCGCTAGTTGCTCGGGGCAGCCTGCGTGTTCTGACGGATCGATTTCTTCCTTAAATTGAATGATCGTCGACGTCTCTCTTTCTCCTCGTTCGTTCCGCGTGAAGGCCCTTGCCCGTTTTCTGGCGTATCACTGACGCGGAACGAGGAAGCGTTCATTCGCCGCGTCCACGCAGGCGGCTCTACGTCAGAGCCGGCTCAGCTGGAACCGGCTGCGAGGCGGGCACGCTGCGTGGACGTCAAACAAGACAGACACCTGGGCGGTCCTGCACACGGGACGGGTTTGGGACGTCAGCAACGTCAATGCCCGAGAAGGCCGTGGTAAATGAAAGAAGAGAACGCGAGGTGGGCTGAGTAAACGATAAAAAAAAAGAACGGTCCAGTGGTTGGAGGCGACTACAACGAGTGGCGCTGAGTGTGTAAGGAAACGGTCAGAAAAGCGACGAGGGAAGAGGAGGAAGGGACCCGTGTTGGGATAAGAGAGAGACGATTCTATGTTTTCCATCTTGAAAGCGCATCTTTTCTTCTTTGGTTGCTCTCTCGAAAACATCTGGTATTCGACAATGGATAAATTGAATGATCGATAGACATCCGTTGCGGGGAAGATAAGATTACCGAGCTGGGACCCGTACCCGCCCACGAGGCTGACGACCCAGAGGACGAGGGTGCGCCACCGTGCGCTGTTGTTTTTTTTTTTTTTTCTGCGTCCGACTGCACTGCAACCACGCGGTTGAGAGAGCGTGCGGACAGACGCGGTCGGAGGAGAGTCGAGGTAAGAGTATGGACGGAAGTAGACTAATGGAGGTGCGAATAAGAGAACGAAAGGCTGTGTGTGTATGTTCGATGTGCGCATTGCGAGGTTAGAACAATTCACCGGAGCAGGGCATGCGGTTGGGGGGAGAGACTCTGTGACTTTTGGGATCGCATGTCCGACCATGGCAACTCGACCACGGCAATCTCGGGAACGCTGTAGAGCACAG
>JAZHGK010006737.1:0-14840 GCA_037855215.1 Waitea zeae | reverse complement strand
ATGTTAGGTTTCCCTACATATGGCGAAACTATATAACGGCCAAAGGTATTCAAGCGAGAAATTAAATCACGATGAAATTAATGGCTCACCTGAGTTAAGCTTAAGACAGCCTGCACCGTCACCTGCCCTATCAACTTCAAGTCTCACTGAGAGACGAAATTGGATAATTGATAAAGCCGAGTGGATACTTCGAAAGGGCGGTGGCCAATTTATCAAAGAGAGATTGTGTCGATGGTGGTTAATTAATGATTCCTTTTCGGGAAAAGTTAAAACATACGATCATAACAAAGCGATAAATACCATGCAGAAACATACCACCTCACATCCAGCGCAGATCTTGAGCCACAGCTTCACAAACGGCTTTACCAACTAGTATTTTATATCTCTGCGCACATCTCCAACAGCGTACACGTGGCGTGGAAGATAAAAGAAATACCCGAAAGGAAGTCCTTAGTTTGAAATGCAAATAAGCGAGAACAGGCCGGTATTTGGGGCCAGTTTCATTTTTCCTATCTTATATTTTGGTGTTCAGCCATTTACATATACGCATCTGTATTAAGCGTGTGATCGCCGAACACGAGTAGTGCACATGATAATAAGTAGAGTCCATAGCAGTTTCTGTCCACAGGTTGCGAAGGCGGTGTGATTCGGAAGCAAGTCGGCAGAAGTCGTAAACTGGCAGTACGACCGCTCAGCCCAAGTTTAGCAAGTAGCTCTCATACTCCAACTTTGAGGTCCAAATTGATCATCTGGCGCTGGGAACACGTCATAGCCTAAGTACTAGACGTGTTAAAAGAAACGTGCCCTGGAATAGATATCAGAAGCACATATTGCGCTTAGCTAGGCGACCCAGCTGACCCTTTACTCTTTTAGCCAACTGCTACCACACTTTCGAGTCTGTTGCTAAGCATCGGTGTTGCGGTGCGGTGCTAGAATAGTTGTATGGCACCGCGTCAGTAAACAACTATAAATATTTCTTTACCGACATGTAGTGCGGAAGTGGCCCAAAAGTGCTGCAGACAGATTTCGTTTGGAGCCACGTTGGAGCCATTTGTTGTAAAAGTCGGTCATTTCAGCCATGTGAAATGCGTGTCTACGTTGATTGTTTTAAGCAATAAAATATCACTGCAGGCTGTGCAGTTGAGCAATATTATATGAAGAGGGCATGGTAATTTGCCTGGTATGAATTAACAAAGGCCAATTGGCCCTTTTTGTTGTGGTCAGATGTAGCAGGGATCGTGGGTGAAGTTAGAGAGTGATTTTCGAGCTTGTTCCGGCTGCCGGTCCCTTAGCCGTGTAGTTCATGTACAGCCACAATGGCATGCTCCGACAAAGATTTGCCAATACTTAGACAACGTCATATGTAAACGAAGGAAGAACTAAAATACCTTCTACGAGTAGTGGCGCAAAAATCAGGTGTTTGATAGTACGGCGTTGTGGGGTTTCAAACGATCAGCCTCTCTGAGCTGACTAGTAGCACTGGAAACCCTCGATGCGGTCACACAGCGTGAGCGTTTGCCGGTGCACGTTGCGTTCGTCGAAGGCACGACCGCCCACGGCTCGTCTTCTTCCACAAGTCCTACTACTTCCGGAGAGGATAAAAGCCCCTCGCCCGTTCTTTTCTTTTTACATATTCTTGCACTCTTCATCTTCATCTCGCCTATTTTTCATCGCCTCCGGCTCAGTTGCATACCACCCAGGTCGCCACCAGCCTGCCACGCCGTCACCTCGCCCGCGCATCCTTGCAGCGCATAGCCAGCACATACGCCCTTATAAACTGGCCACCTCAGCTTGTGCTCAGCAAAAACTAGACCAGTTCAGCCTCCAAGCTTTACAGACAACATGCCCATCTCAGACGAGAAAGTCTTTCCCGCTCTTGTGTCTTCCTCACCGCGCCCGTACGAACACCGTCGCTGGAGAACGCCCAGTCCGCCACCCCGACTCCCCACACCTCGGCGCAGAGACCCCGAAGTCCGAAGGTTTGTCCGGTTGCCATCGACGTCATGCATCGTGGGCTGCAGTATCTAATCTGCCCTCCCCTCACTTAGCGCTGAAGAGGCTATGAGCCGCCCTGTCTCCACGACACTCCCGTTCACGGAATTCGAGGAGCCGCCGACCGAGTCCGAACAGCTGACGCAAGAGGAACAGGAGTACGAGCACATCGACTTGGATGACTATGCTTTCCCCGTTCGCCCTGAGTCTCCCAACGGCACCCTCGTCGAAGGAGAATCAAGTGCTCCCTCGTCTCCGGTGTGGCTTCGCCGCATGTCGAACGCCAGTGGGAGGTCGAGCCCGCTAAGTGGGCGAAGGCAACGGCTGTCCTTCTCTAACTTAGCCTCTCGTTTCTCCGACAAGGAGAAGGAGATTGCTCGCTCGAGGTCATGTTCACGTTCCAAGGAAGACTTTGACGATGGTGAGCGTATGAAGCGGTCATCGGTACGTGTGCCTCTGGTCGTCAACAAAACTTTATGTTTATCACAGTTTTCAGTCCGAGTCACCAGATCCTTCGCGTCTGCCGTTCGCCGCTCCGAAGCCAGTCCAGCCAGGAGGCTTCCTTCGCCACCTCTCATTCTCACGTCCTTCGTCCCCTCTGTTCCATGGCGACTCCTCATCCTCCCGTGGGCGCCGGTCTTCAACCACCAGCACCCTCGCCCATGAGACCCCCTGAATTGCTCCTACGAGCCGCGTCTGACGCCTGTGTGTATGTTGAACTATGTCTTTCTTCCTTCTTCTTTTTGTAGGCGAAAGGGCTATTATTCGTGGACTTCTTGCATATCGCGCATCCTTCATTCAGCATTTACACATCTGTACAAATGTTTACTAGCACGCATATCCATTCAATGATATAACTCCTATTATGTTACATCAAAGCTCTAGAGTATGTAGTGATGAGTGCGGAAGTTGTCTGAGCACTACAATCACCAAAGTTCTTGGTCGGACGCGTCAACCAATGTCGGTGAGAGACGTTCGATTGGGAGCTTGGGTGGCGGTTTTGTGACCGGTCCGGCAACAATTCTTGCCGAAACGGCTTTGCCGAACTGGCCGATCCATGACTTCTTCTTTTACGAGTACCCCCGTCACTGCACCATGGTCTATGGGCCACCCAGGCATCATGCATCATGACTCGGCAAGGGCTCTGACCTGCTCTTTCCTGTTCTGTCATCACGACGTTCTTGTTTTCACGCCAATTTTTTCTCCCCTTTTCCCCTCTCCCTTTGAATGCACTTCCAAAATGAGGATCCAAATTCGGTAGAGGTGGTCATTGAATCCAGCTCGGCGGTTGAGCTCCCGGTCGGCCAGCCCTCCGGGGCACCTCTACCCGAGTCATACGAGTCAAATGAGGCTACAGCCAGAAAAGATTCTTCACTTGCAATTTTACCAGACCTGGAGAAAACGCCTCCAGCTTCTACACCTGATATCTATGACAGATTCACGCCACAAAAGAAGAGAATGCTCGTAGGTATCGTCGCTTATGCGGCACTCCTCGCTCGTGAGTAACCCGTCTTCATGTGCTCAGCTCTCACAAAATTAAGATTGCCGTCCCCGTCTCAGCTTTCGCGTCGGCAGCCTTTCTTCCCTCTATCCCTAACATTGCACATGACCTCCACACAAGCGAGAGTGTTGTCAACTACACTGTGGCGATATATCTCGTTTTTGTCGGTATTGCGTGAGTTTGGGATCACACATCCGTCATTATTTCGCTGATAATAAATCTACTCAGGCCACTTGCATGGGCGCCGTACGCGACACTCTGTCAGTAGATTTCTCGATTGATCCCTCGAGAGCGTATCTGGCAACTAAGCAATTATACCCAATCCATACAGACGGCCGTCGTCCAATTTATCTCGTCTCCCTTCCTATCTTCGTTGCTGGATCGATAGGTGTGGCGGTCAGCCACTCACTCGTCGCACTTATTCTCACGCGGATCGTTCAAGTGAGATTGATCGCGCTTCTTTAATCTACACGACTCACGAAGCAAATATTTATGATTGCATAGGCAATAGGAGCAAGTAGCGTTCTCTCAGTTGGGGCGGGGTCTATCGGCGATATATTCCGGCCTACAGAGCGTGGCCGTGCCATGTCGTTTTACTTGATCGGCGCTCTTGTTGGACCAGCGCTTGCGCCTGTAATTGCCGGCGTGCTTACCGAATATGCGCCGGGCTCACAAGGGACATGGAGGGCGATGCAGTGGCTTCTCGCTGCAATGGGAATGAGCGCCATTGTTCTGGTCGCATTTTTCTTACCTGAAACAATACATATCAAGGGAATTACGAAGGTGATTGAGCAGCGCAGAGCTCTCGCTCAATCAAGAGGAGTACATTTGCCGTCGACACGCAAGTGGATTTGGGTATGGCTCAATCCGTTAAGGCCTGTCAAACTCTTGCGGTATCCCAACGTGTTGGCGATCGTGAGTTGCCATTTAACCAAACTTGTTAAGGATTATAAAACTGATTCAACAGAGTTTGAATTCTTCATTCGTGCTATTGACCACTTATTGTACGTCAAACCCATTGTAGGGAATATCGATAAGCAAAAAGACTCATGAGCTTCCAAAAGGTCTACTAGTTCCTTTGACTTATACTATGGTATGTCGGCTTTGCTTTCTGATGTTGGTCCTCGTTAAGTAAAGCAAATGGCTATCTAGGGCCCTCGTTATGGAATTTCGAACTCTGCAGTTCTGGGTGTATTATATCTCGCCCCAGGGATCGGTAATATCAGTGTGTACCCTGCTGCCATCATGTTTGACCCTAGCGAACTGAACCGACCCTCAATCATGAATTAGTTGGATCCTATTTTGCCGGTCATCTATCCGATCGGACCGTTCACTCGTGGATTTCGCGACGGGGTGAACGTGTTGCCGAAGACAGGCTTCGAGCAACGCTTATCAGTGGAGCCGCTATCGTGCCAATAACTCTGCTTGCAACTGGTGCGTACTAAAGCACGAGGACGTAACTCTTGAATCGTTTGTGTGACCGATTTCCCACAGGATTCACGATGCAATACTGGACATCTCCCGGCGGCCTCGCTTTAAGCCTCATTTGGCTTCTCATCTCTGGTATGGGCAGTTGATATAACCTTTTTCGGTTAATTTGTCATTCACACCAACTTCTTATTGGATCTCCAGGAGCGGGGCTCATCAACGTGCTGTCAGTGAGCAACACGTATTTGGTAGACGTTCTTCAAACCAGGAGCTCGGAGGCGATTGCTGTTAACAAGTTGCGTCTGATCACCCATTACACGGCATGCATTTATCGCGCCTACTCACATGATGTGGATTTCAGTTGCATGCGATACGTTTTCTCAGCCGGCGCTTCCGCGGGCGTGCTCCCGCTCATCAAGACAATTGGCATCGCGCCGACGAACGCCATCGCCGCCGCCATCTCGTGGATTGGCTTCGGCCTCGTTGTTGGGACCATAATGTGGGGCCGAGTAGCACGAGAACGCGTCGATGCTTCCCGTACCCGTGGTACCGGAACCAAGGCCCAAATACCCGTTAGCGCGCCAGATGACCTCAAACCGATCGGCGCCAGTAGGAGGACGTCGATAACACTCTAGAAGGCTAATTGAATGACGACCTGATGAATAGATCTTCGCTTAGAATGACCGCATACTCAGCATAAATAACCTAGTACAGAGCTACAAACTTTTCATTTACGTATTTGTTGCAGATAAAGGCATATCATTCTAAGTGTTTAGGTTGCAAGTAACGCAGCAATCGTAGCTTCACCACGATTTTTCTCTCTCCGGAAGCCACGGTACACATCGTGGTACCTTTTGGAGCCCAAGACAGAAATAAGCTGCTCAGCGTGAAGCTCCATCCACGTGAGATCCATCTCTGGAGGGGTATAAATGCGGCAGGGCTTGGTGTCTCCGCGAGTGAAACGAACCATTCCGGGGTATAGGCACTGAAGGACGAATAAAAAAGTTTTGAGTGTCGGGCAAGGACCATCGCCGACTGGCCTAGAGCGTCTATCGCCGACAGGTGGCGCAATTTGCTCAAAACTCTCGCCGAGGTCACTGGGGAGGTAGAGGTGAATAATGCGTGACTTCAAAGGGCTTTCAACGATAGGAGGTGAAGTCACGTCGATGGGTACCTCGGACGCATGGGGACCCAGAGTCCAGTTCCATTTCGTGGAACATAAAACCGAAACTAGATCGGAAAGCCAAGGGTACGCCCTTTGCAAGAGGGCAACGCGTTCAAGGGCATTCGGTAGATATGTACCCGTAGAGTGTGCCCATTCATAACCAAGCGCATAAAAGAGATGAAGTTCGTAAACAGATGGCGTAGCGGCGGAGGTTGCCCCACGAGCTGGGATGTGCAGGTCTTTAGTTGAGATGAGTTAAAAACATAGTTCTCGGTGAGAGCTTTATGGGATATTGTTTAACTCACTCATATGCATCATCAGCTACAAAAACGTTTAGTAGGCCGTGAAAATGGTGACGAGGAGGACCGTCGTTCTTCATCCTTGTCGACTTTAATCATCCCACTATAAGTAGTCCATTGTGATAATTTCGACAAGGGCACTCTATCTGATGTCCTCGAAGTGCGCGCTCATGTCTTGAGACAGCAGTTTGCCTCGGGGCCATCTTCAAGCGTGATCGAGTTTCAGGAAGGGCTCGCTGAGCAAAGTGTCGTGAAGGCTGCGATAAAGTGAACACTAGAGGGCCCGAGCATCCGTTCTTGAGCAAATGTAACCAAGTTCAGCAAGCAAATGTAGCCGTTTAAAGCCAGGATGCGCGCCTCGAGGTAGACTTGATGCCATGATGACTGCTCCGATCATGGTTACAGCTTCCGACTGTTTAGGCTTCCGAGCTCGGCGAATCAAAATTTAACGCGAGATAAATTATGGGCAGAAAGGAGAAGAACGCAGATCAGCTGTTCATTTCGATGCTCGCCGAGTACGTCAATTACAGGTCATAGATCATAATAGTATTGAAGTTAGCATCGGTCCCTCGAATCATCAGTAGGCCGTGGGCCTTAGATTAAGTTAAGTGAACCAGTAAAGTGTCTGCACCTGCTACCCAATTTACAAGTCTCTACCTAGACGTAATCAGACAACATCATACTATTCCCATTTTAAGTGAAAAAGTCCTAAAGCATAGAGATTACAATAGAAGCTGGGACGTAGAAAAGGTACAATTTAAGTTACGCAAACAATCATGAGCAAGAAGAAAAAAAGAAGGTGAGAATAGTAGCGTTAGCCAGTGCGCCCCCAGGCTCCTCTTCCCCGTCCAAGTCCTCGACTTGGGGCACCAAGTGAAGGTCGGCCACCGTCCCTCTCACGATCGGCGCGTTCACGAGCACGGTCGGCGGACGGGCCACGCGGAGGAGCAAAGCCGGAGATAATGTGACTACCAAACGATGGGGCTGGGGAAGAACCATAAGAGTTTGAGCCCGATGTATGATTGTATCCGGCACGCAAAGCACGTGGTCCACTGGGTGGACGAGTTCCAATTGGCCCTGTAGGGGTACTAGCTGGTGGTGGCGCTAAATGACCTCCAAGTGTATGACCACCGAGCTGAGTCGGTCGGAACCGTCTTCCTCCTCGATAGGGCCCCGGAGATAATTGCTGAAACATGCGTGGCTGCGTTGGTGGTGTGCGAACAGGGTATTTCGGCCCAGGTGGTGGTGGAGACGTGATCTCCCCATCTTCCTGTGAAGCAGTTGAAATCGCAGACATTCGTCGGGTTGGAGTGGGTACGGCATCTGGTGGAGGAGGCGTGGGCTCAATGGAAGAAGCAGAGTAATGGGGGGGTTCCCGAAGTTGGCTCGTGGTATTGGGTGAAGGCGTCCTTGGTCGGTGCTTGTCATGTGGTATGGCAGGTGGTAGACTTGTTTCAATGATCTCGACTTTTGCTTGCCTTGTCCCTAAGTCACTCAAGCGTACGTCTGATTCGGATTTTGCGAGGTTACTCGAGGCCTGCGGTGAGTTGGCAGAGGCCACCGTAATTTGAGGTGTTAGGTCCTGGCTAGGCTCAATTGTGACTGTGGGGAGAGAAAGAGCTACTGGCAACGACGGGGTGGGGTACTTCTCGGGTAATGGTGCTGGCGCTTGCTTGGTGTCCGCCTTCATCTCCGTGAAGTCACTTACGTTTGTTGCATCCATTATTGCTGTCGCAGACGTATTGGTAGTATTCAAAAACACATCCTCGATGGGCCGAGTCGGAGTTGCCTCAGGCTCTTGCTCACCAGCTTGTGGGGGATCAAGTGCAGGTGGCTCATGAGCTCGTGCTTTCTCTTCTTCTTCACGCTGCTTTCTCTTCCGCATGGCAAAGTCTTTGAAGGAACGTTTAACCTTTGGAGCCGGAGAAGGGACGGTAGATATAGTTGCCGGAGGCTGGGAGTCGCGAGGTGGAGTTGGCTCGTGTAACTGATTGTCCTCGTCGACGGAAGTAGCTATGGGGGGAGGATAATGGCTCTCGTCAATACCCAAAACGGGCTCGTCTTGAAGGACCTCGCCCGGGCTCGCTTCGGTAGAGGAGGCGCGAGTTTTCAACTGAGCACTGGCAGAATTCGTCGATTCTTCTCCTTGCACGCCTGGCTGGGGATTTTCGGGTAAATGAACGATATCCACATGTCCTTCTACGGTCGAGTCATCCCCCGTGTTCTTCTCATCCATCGAAATTGAAGTTGGCAGAATTGGAACCACCGAAGTAACGACGTGTGGGATCGTGTCCTGGGATGGGGAGGACGTGTTTCCAACAATTT
The DNA here is from genome assembly GCA_037855215.1 of Waitea zeae. Lineage (NCBI taxonomy): Eukaryota > Fungi > Basidiomycota > Agaricomycetes > Corticiales > Corticiaceae > Waitea > Waitea zeae. The sequence goes on along the minus strand of JAZHGK010006737.1, from coordinate 6,130 downwards.
CGACTGTCTCCGTATCAAAATTCGGCTTTTCTCCCATCTCGACAACCTCATCTTGTTGTGGCGACGGAGAGCGTGGGGTCGAGCCCATCGACACCGTGGATGCGCTCACTTGGGAGTGCACGGACGGAGTGGGTGAGTGGCGAACCTCGCTCGGGGAGGGAACGGAGGACAACGGGGATGATGCATGAAAATCGGACTGGGGCGGATGCGTTACTGTTGTTGCAACAGAATCATGCGGTGTCATTGCAGGAGGTATAGGTGAAGAGGGCCAAGAAGACAACGGGGAAGTCGAATGAGCATTCGTTGTGGGAAGCTGAACAGATAGCTCCTCCATTGGCGAAGGTCCACGAGTTGGGGGATGACCAGAAGTGACCTCTTCGGAATCCGGCGATTTCAAAACAGAGACGTCGTCAACGACATTTTGGACTTCAGGAAGGGCGGTATGGATTTGGCTGGGAGGAGAAGTAGGCTCCTCTGGGGTGGCTGCTACTTTATGATCAATATCTATCGCAGCACCTATTGGAGCCGTATTGACGTTGACGACTGGCGCCGACGACATTTCCAACAAGGCAGCGGCTGCATCCTCCATACTTGAAGAACTGGGAGGAGACGTCACTCTGGGAGAAGCAGTATCGCGGACAGATGTAGTAACGGGGTCGGACATGTCTTCGCCATCATGCATCAAACCCTCTTGCTTTATTGCCCGCGAACCCCATCCACCACCCGTTGCATCCATAGGACTCGCAGGTGTTGGGTTTAACAAGTCCGCAAAGCTGAGTGCACTCCGGCTTCCCTCTGCTCTGGCTCCAGGGCGGGCGTACGAATGTGATGATATGGTGTTTCGCTGAACGGATGTCGAAGGCGGAGCGGGAGCTACAAACGACCCGGCAATGCCCGGTCCGGCGAGAATCGTACGCCCGACTGGTTGATTGTTGGGGCCAGCAAGTGAAGAAGACGGCGCTTGGCGTGTAATTGGGGTATTCAGGAGAGGTGATGGAGAGGAGGGATGAAGCAGAGGTGGTGGCCAACGTGATGAAGCTTGTGTAGCAGGGGACTGAAGAGACAATGAAGCAAATGCGACGGAGGGTGTTTCTGGACCAATGTGAGATACGACAGTGTCCTTGTAAGAGGTGGCGGCGCGAGAGGAGGGTGTAGGAGAGGGTGAGGGCGAATCCATATTTGCATGGAGAATGCGGGAAAGACTGGAGGAGGGCCGAGAAGGAGCTGTTGATCGAGGGCGCAGTAATTTAGGATCCGGAGGTGACGGAGCCACTATGAAGTTTAAGTAGCTGAGCATACGATTTAACATCTGCGACATACCATGGCCTGTATCCTCGTCCACATCCATACCCTCGCTTCCCTTCGAGTCGGTTCGCTCATCATCTCGATATGCATCTTTGAGAACGCGTAGACTTTGATGCATCATTCGCTTCCTGAAGCGCGGTGGCATATCGACCTCGTCTTTCTCTTGCACGACCTCCATGTCATTCGCGAATGATTTAGTCTTTCCATTAGGGTGTTTATATGTAACCTGCTCCTCACTCCGGAATGCTTGTGCAACTGCAGGCACGGTGCTGCGTCGGTTTCCTCCCGAGGACAAGCGCGTGCCTGTTGACGAAGGCAAGAGTTCGGACACGGATCTTTGAATTGATGAGGGTCCGGCGTCCATTTCCACACCATTCATTCCTCCTGAGAAAGGCGCTGCGCCACGTTCCCTGGTTCTAAATCCTCTTTCAACACCGACAAGCGGCCCCAAGTCAACCTTTCTCCTCTTCCGTGAGGCGGCATCGGAACTCAGCTCAGCGGAGGGCGATGCCGGTGACGGTGTGGCCAAGGGTGAAGCCTCAACGAAAGAGGCCATACGAGCAATGGCGCAATCAGCGGCACGGGATCCACATGCACAGGTCGTGAATGTTGACGAGAGGGAATGGATGATAGAGGCCATCTGATGGCGGAGGTGATGAACATGATGCGGGCTGATGGACGTTTGTGAGCAAAAACTCTGGCACGAACGATTATCGACGCACGGGAGGGCTTCCGAGTTTTCAATCACGGCAGGCAGAGCGTGAACGGCGCACCCGTCATCCCATTCCCATCCTAGGACGACTTCTTCGTCTGCACGCATGTCTTTGAGGGCAAAGACGCCAAATGCGAGCCTTTTGCCATCTCCATCCCGAGTCCCATCTTTTTCGCACAACAGTGGGCGAAGAACGGCATTTGGTCGACAGCCCGAGCGGATGAAGCGTGCAGTGTTCCCAGTGGTGCGTGCGTCGAGTGCGACGTCGAGCGGTGGTCCGATGAGATGCACAAAGGGCTTTGGCATTCCTAACCGCGCGTAGCCGTTGAGTGGGTCGGCAAGGTAGGTCGAGGATGGGAGAACGGTGGAGGTGTAAGGGGTGATGTATTCGTTGGGGCTACGCGGAATTGGAGTGTGTACAGAGTAAGAGGGTGGTCGGATGGACGAGTCGCCAAAGGAGAGGGGAGAATTGGAGGAACGCAGACGCTGGATGGTGATCGACGGGGACGGCGGAGGGCCAAGGGCGGTAACACCACGCCAACCGTGTGAGCTTTTGCGTAGCTTGTCACGAACGGCGTGGTCGGGGACAATATCGCGCTCTATGGGAACGTACGAATGCGTCCATGGCTCGTCTATCTCAACAATCTCGTCTTCAGCCGGTGCGGCCGACATCGGCGCGGCCAACGGTGGGTGCTGTTGCGGCTGCGATACAGACGGCCTACGCTTGCGTTTTCCTGCCCCTCCCGCACTACTATGTGCTGCTTCAGCCCCGTTCACCCGTCGTTGCTTTCTGTCCACCCCCGGACTTTGTTGGCGCTTGCGCTCTCGCTCCTGACGCGAGCGCTGGTGCCGTATCGCGGCTTCACGGTCCACATGCAGCGAAGGGTTACAGCGCCAACAGCGCCATTCATCCGGCACGTCCCCTGGCGCTATCCCGACGCAGGCGGCGTGACACCAACGCGAGCAGACGTCGCACGCAATGCTGAACCCGTCGTCGTAGGTGAAGCCGCAAATGCAGTTGATGGCGTCGGATGCCCCTCCGTCTTCCTGAGCGGCGTTCGTCGTCGGGGTTTCTTGGGTGGGAGTTGATATGGAGGGAGGGTTGGACTGGAGGCCGAGGAGGCCAAGGATTGCTTGAGCCGCATCGTCGTTCATCAGACACGGCGGCGGCGACGACGAGAACGGGAGGAATGAGGGAGGGGTGAAGGAGGGTGGGTGGGGGATCAAAACAGGGACAAACGAACGGTTCTCAGACGGAAATCTCTCCCATCCTTGCTTACCAACAACCGCCCTCTCACAGCGACGCGATCAGCGCCCCCCGTTGTCCCATCCTTGCCCATCTCTACGCTCCCCGTTCTTCGTAGACACCGTCCCCTCGCTTTTTTTTTTTTCGAACGCTTGATGGCGGCTGTGCACCACGTCGCACCTGGCAGTCGAAAAGAAAGCATGCCGCCGCACCTCTTCGGACGACTCACTGTGTATCTTCGATAAAGCAACTTGTCAAACAAATTGGACTACTCGGCTGCAAACAAAAAGAAGGAGACGAGGTCATGGGTTCGTATGAATTGTGGTGCGCCCTAGTTGCTCGCTCTGTCCGTTACCTTTTGCCTCACAGACCCTTGACCAGATGCGGACCCCGGTCAAGTCCAGGCGGAGGCGCCCCACCGACCGCCGCGTTCATTCGGAGGCAGCCCCGCCAAAGAATTGACCGTGGTGCTTGCGTCCTGCCGCCCCCTGCCACGAAACTCACTCGGGAGATTGTGACATATGTCTAGTCGGTCGGTAGAGGCTTTTCTTGCCACCAGCAAGTTACATTGGTCTGTCCGCAGAACATCTTTGCCACTCGCCCGTCTCTCATTTTCTCGTGCTACAGCCCAGGTATCACAGCCGCGGATGGGCCTTATAACTCCCACTGTCACTAGCAACCTCTATGTGGAGGGCCACGCTTGAAATCGTTCTGATTTGCTTTCAAAAAAGTCAACACATGGGGCTGGAGGAGGCCAAACAATGTGCGGACGTCCTCCCAATATACAAGTAGCCAGAGTGGATTGAGGATGGACATCCAACACACCTAGTAGCATGTGCTCAAAGTTGGACGGACTGTTCTCTGACAGTTGGCAGTGTAGACTTTATTATTGCTCGTAATACACAAAACGTACAGTCAGTATGCACTTTGTTACTTATGTTTGCAATAGAATTTTGCTAGGACAAGACGCCCAACGCGTCACACGAGTCAAGTCAAAGTCGAGTCGAGCCAGTCGTTGGTAAAACTAGTATCACCTCATGCCGTGACACCCAGCCTCACCTGTCTCAGCGGGGGGCCCGGCGCTACTCGTTAACCTGCTACAGCCACTACCTCCTCGGTTGAAACTACGGAATTCTCCATCCTTACAGTTTGCTCGTCATGGTGCTCACATATAAACCGACGCCCCTCCCTAAAGAGCCTGACAACTTTGAGGCTGTTATGGATGCTTATCGAATATGCCTCGCACATGAAGCTGAAGACGACAAACCTATTCGCGCTCGATTGCTGAGGTGTTTACTCATACACGCACCTTCCCAGTCGGGCCGTGAACTTCTCGCCAAAGAGATTCGAAGCTGTGATGTTGGAACGACTGCTTTTCACGATCTCGCAGAGCTGTATATCTACCACTTCGTGCGTGTGTGTAAGTAATGCTCACGCTGCTTCGCCCCGCCATACTTATGTGAGATTGTATCTTGTAGTCAAAAATCCCAAAGGAAAGACACCCACGCCTTCGACCCATCCCTCCCGCCGTTCCTTCGATATTCAGGTAGCCATGATAGGAGAAAATCTTAGTGCCCCAATACATCCTCATCAAAAAGCAAAGCATAACGTACGCTTTGACTTTGAAAGTTCGTCTTGTGTACTGATACGTCCAATCAGGCTCTCATTCGAGATGGTTACCGGTGCATGGTGACTGGAAGGGCGGATAAGAATTCTGTGATCGAACTAGAGGAAAAGGGGTCTCCTTTGGCTACTGAACTTGAAGACAAACCATTAGCTTTCACTCAATGCTGCCATATCTTCTACCGCACCATCAACAGTGGCTACAATAGGGCTGATTTTGACGAGAATTCTAAGTCGGGAAAAGACACAGAGCTAGCGAACAAATGGGAGGTAATCAACTTGCTGCTATATACCAAAAAAACAATTGTATGATAGTTACGACTCCAACGCCAACACGCCGCAACAGTGTGGGCTGTCTTAGATTGATTCAGCGATAGCTCGACCCTCGGATCTCAACTCTATGAAGAACTAAACGGCAATAATATTCATCGGTTAGAAAATATTCTTACACTCGAAATCAGCCTTCACAATCACTTTGACTCTCTGGATTTTTGGCTCGAAAAAACTGAAAATGGGGTGGTACGTTGTTGTATTCTTTCTCACTAATTATAAGCCTGATGTTCGCTCAGCCAGACGAATATGAAGTTGTCTTCGCCAGGCCGTCGTTTAGACCTCCTGACTGTCCCAAGATAGTTCGCTTTCAGTCCCCTAACCCAAAAAAGCTACCCCTCCCATCAGCTCGGTATCTATACATACATTTGGTGTGTGCAAAAGTCGCCAACCTATCTGGAGCAGCCAAATACATGAACAGTGTTCTTGATGATTTTGATGATGGTGCAGTGGGTGTCCTTGCGTCTGATGGTTCTTCTGCATGCACGCTTGCAATGTTATTGGCAAGAGAGATCAGTGTTTTCTGAGAATGTTATTTTTTTAGTATAGTTGATATCTTCAAAGTTATAGCTATTTGCTTAAATACCCCAAGACATGCAAGTGTGGAGTTGTTATGGGACTTTTTTTGGACACCCAGTGTAAACTGGGGTCAGAACTTTTTGCTAATGGATGTTGTGGCACTGTTGCAGTTCACACCAAGACATAAGTCATCGACATGAAAAACAAAAACCAAGAACAATATCAACTAACTAATAAAATAGGTAAGTGAAACTTACTGATTGTTGATATAGTGCGATGGGTGTCAACAAGGCGGTGACGACGGCCTAGGATACCCCTCAGAGGGTTGTTCCTTGAGGTAAGTAGGGTGTTTTTAGCTTGGGGGGTTTGTTGTGGTCAACAGTACACAAGGTGGG
>JAZHGK010006734.1:0-12736 GCA_037855215.1 Waitea zeae | reverse complement strand
CTCTCTCTCTCAACGACGCACACTCCCCCCTCCCTCGTCGTCCGCCTCGTCCCCCCAAAAAAACCTATCGCCGCCAATCACAACGATTTTTTCTCTTCTCCCCTAGGACCCAGTCATGCAGGCGGTTCACACCCTCCCGCCACCGATGCTCCCCACCTACTCCAGACAAGCCCTCGCCTCCGCCTCCGCGTCCAGAAACCCGACGGTGACCGCCATGCCGACCCCGCCGATGGCCACCACCCGCAAGCGCAAGCGCGCCGCCAACCAGTTCGCGGTCACCTACTCGGAAGTGCACGAGGTCGACCCGGAGGGTCACACCCGCGAAGTCATCGTCATCGACGACACCCCTCCCCCGCCCACCACCTCGTCCCGTGCGCACTCGCAGTCCAGTAAACACTCAACGTCCTACCAACCTAGCACACTCTCAGCGCCCGTCCGCACGCGCGCCCAGGCCGCCAAGAACCAGCAGCACGCCGCCTCGGTCGGCAGCCGCTCCTCCGTCGGCACCACCGGCACCGGCGCGACCATCACCAACGCCGCCCCCGCGCAGAAGAAGCGCAAGCGCGAGACGGAGACCAACGCGCCGCCCTCGGCCAAGAAGCCGGTCTCGACCATCCAGTACCCCGCCGCGACCGCCTCCACCCTCCCCAAGCCCAACTGGCCAGGTCCAAGTACGGCGGTCGCAGTGGCCGACGAGGTATGCGTCTCTCTCTCTCTCTCCTCTTCGGCTTATCGCCGCCCTTCCCCGCCTCGTGGCTGAGCCATGTCTCCGTCAGGCCGCCAAACGCGCCCTCGTCCCCTGTGACGACAAGGAGGGCCACTACATCATCGTAGAGGGCGATATTATTTACGAGCGCTGTGAGTGCCCATCTTTACCCCCCTTTAGAAATATTTATTGATATTCAATTTTCATAATCCCCTCCCTCCCTCCCCCTCCCAGACCGTGTCGTCCGTTTGCTCGGTCAAGGCACCTTTGGCAAGGTCGTCGAGGCCGTCGACGTCCATACACAAAAGCGCGTCGCCATCAAGATCATCCGCGCCATCCCCAAATACCGCGACGCCAGCAAAATCGAAGTCCGCGTGCTCACCAAGCTCAAGGACCGGGACCCTCTGAACCGACAGTGGGTTCTCTCTCGCCGACTTTTTACGCCACTCGACTCACCCTCTCTCTCTCTCGTTCTTTCTCCCTCCAGCAAATGTATCCATCTCTTGCAGACGTTTGACCATCGGAACCACATCTGTCTGGTATCTGAGCTGTACGGGATGTGCATCTACGACTTTTTGAAGGAGAACGAGTTTGCGCCGTTCCCTCGACAACATATACAAGCCTTTGCGCGACAACTGTTAGGAAGTGTAGCATGTAGGCATCCATCTCTTTGCTCCTCATAGATGGATGGCTGATCCCCCCCCCTTTTTTTTCTCGCAGTCTTGCATGACTTGCGTCTAATCCATACAGATCTTAAACCGGAGAATATCCTCCTTGTTCACAATGACTACCATAATGTACATCTACCCGTACCTGGGAAGGTTAGTCTCATCTGCCCCGTATCGTTTCGATCACGACCACTTACTTGAACGTTCCACAGCGTAATGGCGTTACCCGTGCTAAGAAGATTCTCGAGTCGACAGAGATCCGGTTAATTGACTTTGGGTCCGCGACGTTCGAGAACGAATACCACTCCACCGTCGTCTCAACACGACACTACCGCGCACCAGAAATCATCCTCGGTTCGTCGTCCCTCAGGCTTCTTCTCTGTATACGCACTGTGCGCTAATCTCCGTCGTTTCAGGCCTCGGCTGGTCGTTCCCGTGCGACGCCTTCTCCCTCGGCTGCATCCTCGTCGAGTTCTACACCGGCGTCGCCCTATACCAAACACACGACAACCTGGAGCACCTCGCGATGATGGAGGCCGTCATGGGCAAGATGCCCGAGCGCTTCGCCCGCGCGGGCGCGCGCTCAAAACCCGAGTTCTTCAAGGACGGCGCGAAGCTCGACTGGCCGAAGGCCAAGGCGACAAGACAAAGCAAAAAGGACGTGAGGGCGTGCAGGGCACTGCAGGTGGGTTGTTTTGTCCTCCGCAATAGCCATTACGGAGGGCGCTAAATGCTAACGGGCTTGTAGGATATTATCCCGCCAACAGACACCATCAACAGGCACTTCCTCGACCTCGTCCGGAAGTTGCTCGCCTTTGACCCGGAACAACGAATCACCGTTCGAGAGGCGTTGAACCACCCTTACTTTTCGCTCTCTATCCCGAACGAGTTGTGATATCTCTCTTTTGTGGCTGTTGTTCTGGTCCTCGGTTCACCTGTTGTCCCTTCTCCCTTGTCACGATATCCCCTTACTGCATTGCACCCATCCAATTCAAGCATGCAACACGATCTACCCGCACCCTACACACGTACACGCGCATACCTGGAATCCCGACTCGTCTCACACATTAACCCCTCCCCCTTATGCACAACCTCTCTCTCGGGTGCCACGACGCTCTCTCTGTATTGAACCCTCCTCAGCCGACCCACCCCTTGCTCTCAGCACCACTCAAACTATGCTCACATGCATCCACTCCTTTTACTTTTCTCCTATCATCAAACGCTCTCTCTCACTCTCCTCTGTATATATACAATATACTTCATCTCTGTCTGCTCGCTCTTTTTTTTTATTCTCGTTTTCTGTCTATTTGTTCGGTCTTACTTGCTTTGGCGCCGTTTTTATCCTGTTCTCTTTTTTTTTCTTACTTTTTCCTGCGTGTATTTGGCGTAAAATCGGCAAGATGCGTGTAATGGTATAGAAGGCTAAATGTGCTTTTTATGTGGGATTTTTTTTAATTAGAAACAGGAGGCAAACGATTCGTCAAGAGGACAACGTTTTCTGTGTTATGGAGTGAAGACAGGAAGATACAAAATACAACTATGCCATACTTAATCCTACAAGGCGCTTACAAGAAAGAAAGAAAAAAGAGTTGCCGCTACGATGGCGGAAGGGTGGATGCATTGATACATCCCTCCAAAGTTTCCAACCGGAAACCTGCCCGCTTGCGTTAGCGGCACGTTTCCAATTGGGAGCTTTGGCGGAGTACAGATCTAATGAGCGGAAAGCAGTTCTTGACGATCACGAGCCTCAGGGCGCGCTCGTCTGTCGGCCAACCCTTGGTTTCCATTCTCGAGCGCGCAGATCGAGAAGGTCCTCAAGCATGAAGCGCGCGCGTTCCGATCTTTGGGCTGCCCTGCATCTGGCTCGTCCCGGTGAACATTTCGTGGATCGTCGAAGCGTTGCTCTGACGACTGTCGATCGAGGGGCCGACGCTCCTAGGCAATGCGTACAAGAACTCGACGTACGATTCTTGGAGACCCAGCTCAAGCTCTGTTGGTCCTGGTGCGTCATCGCCGCCAATATTGCTCAGACTGCTGTTGCTATCTTGGACGTTGCTGTCTTTTATGGCCTTCGACACGACCTGCTTGGCGAAAACGAGGAGCATTCTATCCGTGATGTAGTGCGCGACGTGCAGCGCGCCCATGAGCGCCCCGTATCCCACCCAGCGCTGCCGGCAGAGGTGGGCTTCCGCCGTCCGGCGGGTGAGGTTCGGGCCAGCGCTGATATCGCCGTCACCTTCGTCTTCGTGGTTCGCACACTGGCCGGGTAGCCGCTTTGCGGGGCGGATAAGCGTCTCGAATGCCCTGCGGTACTGTTCCGAGACCTGGTGGCGGAAAAGTTCCCTGCCAGCGCCGACTGGCACCGGCCGCCTGTGCGAGCCGACCGGGTGGGGGACCTCACCGTGCACCGACGGGGAAACGACGTCCCAGACGCGCTGGCATACGCCAACGTACGACCTCACGCGGGCAGGGTCGAGGGCGGCGTGGGCGATAAGAACGCTAGCAGTGCGCTCGAGTCGGGCGCCGTCGCTCAGCGCCTTAAGCCATGATGGATCGGACTCGGCGCCGGCGGGGTGAGTCGCGAGGTGGACGATCTGGTTCGAGATAGAGTCGGAGTTCTGGCTGTTTAGCTTGTTGAGGAGGCCACGCAGCTTGTGCTCAAATAGCAGCATGGACAGTTCGGGTCGATCAGGAGTTGGACCAGTGTCTTCCTTTTCTCCGCCCCAGCGGGAACTCCAAGATGGGTTGGAACCTGGCTTAATCGCCGTCGTCTCTGCGATCCACCTCTCGATGTCACTTGGGTCATTCTTGCCGCGTTTTGTTCTGGTGCGCTTTTTCTTCTGAACCGAGGGACACAAGGAAACAACGTGTAAATAAGAAAATTTTCAGACTTGAGAAATGAGGAGACTCAGACTTAGTTTTGCAGCCATCTCCTCATATTTTACATTCTCCTGTCGATCAGAGCTTGGCGGGTATGGAACAGATGTGTAGAGGCTGCTGACTTGGTTCTCTGTATCCTTTTCGTGTGGTAGTTTAGTCTCTTCTGTATTGTAACTCTTTGTCGCATCAGGCCCAATGCCTTAGTAACGCCCTTTCTGGTATTGGACTGTGTGCTCTGTCTGGCATTCCCAAGCCAATTGAATCAAGTGCTGGTTGCGAAAGAGATAGAAACTTCTGATTACAGACTAAACGAAACTGGGGAAGAAATTGGCAGTTGTAGCTTGCAGAATTCAGAGCTCGTATCTTACGGATAGAGAACGCGGTCTTACACAATTTTGGTCATGAACATAGTGGACGCTTCCGAGGACCAAGGCTTCAGAATGCCTTCAGGATAGATCACATCTTACCCCATCGTGATTTTGGTAGCGATGGCGCCTGCACAAAAAGGATGTTCCAGCGACTTTCCTATTCAAAGTTTTCCCAAAGCAAGTTTACCAAAAGCATTTGCGAGTACGGCGTTCAAGAACAGCCGAGCGTACCCTGTTTCCGATGAACGTGGATTCGCCGTTGTATTGCGGTGGTTCGTCTCAAGCTGAGGCGGCCTTCGGAAAGCGTGATTTGGGCCCTGTCAGGTTTCCTGAGGCCGATGTTCAGCCAGGTCATCGGCTTTGCTTGACAGCAACCCAGGTTTTTCCATGCTGTAGTGGACCATGAAGTTGAATTGTACACGGTTGAAGATGATCGATGCCGAAAGGACGCTTGGCTAAGATAAGAAGGTGCCGCACGCCGACTTACCGCGGGAGAATCTACTTATTGATTACATAAGGGTTAAGGCTTTTCAATTTGAATGGAACTGTCGCGTCTCAGGTATTAGATTACTGATGACCAATCTAGCTCGCATACTGGTTGCTTAGAGCCCATGAAGATTTGTCCTTTTCCTTTTCTAAAAAAAGAGAGCTTCTAATGTGCCGAACTGGCACGACGGAACACAAGTATCTGAAGATGTGCTATTTCAAGTTCTAGGTTGCATCACGTGACTGAAACCTCTTTTTGAACTCCACTACCTCATCGGACCCAATTGTTTCAATGGAAACTTGAGTACTTCAATCCCCCGAGTGCAACCCTCTATACACTTTTTTAATCATGATGCCAAGTTCCGATCAACGGGTGCTGTATACGGGTTGCCAGATAGTTGGTTCACAACCTTGGATCCGTCCCTGTGACTCTTGGCGAAGCCCAACTATGACACTCGAGAGTTGGTACGTGCCTATGAGTTATGCACCCGCAATATTATACCGAGCAGAAGGTTATCCTCAATAAGATTGTAGATGTGCCCCCTTTGCAAAACCACCTTCTTCTTCGGACCGCGGATGCATCTCGGAGCAACCAGACAAGGCCGCGTGAGCGCAAGAGCACTTGGGTGATGAGCCCAGCAGAGGTCACACGCTTCCATCCGTACTGACTCTGGAAACCGAGTAAAAGGGAGCTATTGATCCCCTTGGTGGCAAAGAACACCCGCCCTCACTCAATTTCATGCCTATGGACTCGGCTATATACAGTTCTTCTCCCGCTCGCCGTGCCATTGCGGGACTTTTATCGGAAACATTAGATAGTACCTCGGATATACGCAGCAGGTCGAAGTTGCCTGGCTACGACCGTTGGCGGTCACCAGGGGGCCAGTTGGCCGCATGATCTCGTAGTACAAAATGGTTTCATGGATCGCTCAGAAATCCAACAATCCCCGGTATCCCCTCTACAATGCGGTCTGTGGCTTTCTTCACAACACTTGCTGTCGTCGTCGGCTTCGCTTCAGAGGCGTTCGCTGTCGTCCCCGTCTGGGGACAGTGTGGCGGCAACGGCTACTCTGGCGAGACCACTTGCGCCTCTGGCTCGACCTGCGTGAAGAGCAACGAGTAAGTTTACCAAACGTTTTTGTTGATGACCACAGTCATAGACTAACTTGGTTGTGTAGCTGGTACTCGCAGTGCTTGCCCGGCTCCAACGTTCCTACTACCACCGCGACCCCGACCACCGTTGTCACAACCAAGACCACAACTACCACTTCGCCTACTAGTGGCTCTTCCAACGGCTCTTGCTCCAACCGCACCAAGTTCAAGTACTTCGGTGTCAACGAATCTGGTGCAGAGTTCGGTGATGGCAAGTGGCCTGGTGTCCTCGGAACGGACTACACCTGGCCATCGCCTAGCTCCATCGACGTGAGTCTCCTCGCCGTGTTGGCTTGACGGAGATGATTTTACTCAACAATCAAACTAGTATTTCGTTGGCAAGGGAATGAACAGCTTCCGCGTTCCCTTCATGCTCGAGCGCATCTCGCCGAATGGTGTTGCTGGTAGCTTCGACAGCACTTATCTCAGTGGCCTCAAGACCATCGTAAACTACATCACTGGCAAGGGTGCCTATGCGATCATTGAGCGTGGGTACCATCGCGCCTAAATCTGGTGACCACAATTTCTGATTTGTTCTACAGCCCACAACTACCTCCGCTACAAGGGTACCGTATTCTCGTCCACCAGCGATTTCAAGAGCTTCTGGACGAAGCTTGCCACCGAATTCGTGAGTGACTCTTGCAGTATACTCTATCCAAGTCGCTGAGTTTATCAAACGCACAGAAATCGAACGCTAACGTCGTCTTCGACATCATCAACGAGCCAAACGGCGTGGATGCTAGCGTTGCTTTCAACTTCAACCAAGCCGCCGTCGATGGTATTCGTTCGACAGGTGCTTCTCAGCTCATTCTCGTCGAGGGAACCTCTTGGACCGGTGCTCACTGTAAGTGATGCATTCACACTTATCCGCGTTGAGCTCACGACGCTGATGATGCGTTAGCATGGACTACGAGCGGCAACAGCAACTACTTCGCTAAGATTCAGGATCCTTTGAACAGTGAGTGAAACCTCTTGTATGAGAATGATACGTCGACTAACTCAGTATTTATCAGAGTATGTTAGATTGTACTAGTGCGCGTGAAGGATGCATACTCATTTGTCACTTTCTCCAGCTGGGCCGTTGAGATGCACCAGTACCTCGACTCCGACAGCTCTGGCACCAGCGCTACCTGCGTCAGCGCCACGATCGGTGCTGAGCGTGTCGCCGCTGCCACCCAATGGTGCAAGGCCAACAACGTGAAGTGCTTCCTCGGCGAGCTTGGTGCGGGCTCGAACGGTCAGTCGCTATCTGCTTTAACAATGGTGGATACCAAACTCAACCTCCCATTTCGACAGACGTCTGTATCGCGGCGGTGAAGAACACCCTCTGCGCACTCCAGCAAGCTGGCGGTGTCTGGATCGGCGTGTACGTGTTATATTTCTTAACCTACAATATTGGCATAGACTCATCACATCTTATGCATAGTACTTGGTGGGCTGCTGGTCCTTGGTGGGGCGACTACTTCACCTCGATTGAGCCTCCGTCCGGCACTTCGACCAGCCGCATTCTCCCAGAGGCACTCCTGCCCTTCCTCTAAATACGGCACAGATAACGTGCATGAGCAGAGTTTCAAAATTGTTTATATATCCTTATCTACTTGGGCCAAAATCCAATATATTGTTTTGGATTATATCATGAGTAAAACACTATTACTGCTCTAACGTCGATCATAGGTAGTCGCATTGCCAAGCGTCATATTAGATCACATACAAGTCGAGCTCTTTGCCTATCAACATTCAGAAAGCCAACGAGAAACAGGTGCTATATGGGTAGCCATTTAAATTTGTCTTGCTCGTGGTAGATTTAGCTCAACTTGGGCAAAACGCAATGATACGTGTTGTTCATGTCATTGGCACTGTGCCTTATGGTAGCATTGTTATCAAGAAGTGGCCACTAAACTCATAGTTGAGAACGTAGCCGAGGGGTGATATTTCTTCTCTATTGGATACACTTTCATTTAGGCTTATAGTTTGATGTATGAAGCCAGCGACGGAAACTGGAGACTTCAATCCCAGAACCTCTTCTCTATAGCACATTCGCGAGCCATCTCCTCTTGCTCGTTAGTGCGGCAAACGATAACTTTATACTTGCCACCACCACTAATATCAATGGCTTCGTCTTCGACTTGGGATGCGTTAGCGTTAGCGTCATCCGAAAGCTTCAGCCCAAGAGCGGCGACGCCGTCCACAACAGCAGAGCGGAGCTCGGGCGAGCGTTCGCCTATACCGCCAGCGAATACAAGGGCGTCAAGATTGCCGCGAAGTTTGACATAATAAGACCTATATTCATAATTCTGAGAGACGGTGAAGGGGGAACGGAGCGGATGAGTTACCCAACGTAATCAAGGATGCGGTCAACGAATAGATCGAAAGCCAGCTTTTTCTTTTCTGTATACACCCCATCAGCAATTGACTGCCACTTATACGAGACGAGCTTGCCCACCATCGTTGACCATGTCTTTCACAATCTCCCCAAAATCCGAAGTGCCAGTGAGTGCCTTCCACCCAGCCTTCTTATTCAGAATCTCTTCTGCCTCGGTGACATCGACTGCGACGGCCTGTGACTTGTCATGGGTGATCTTTCCTGCCTTGTTCGTGTAGTGAAAGATCGTGGCTGGATCAAGTGCGCCTGCACGCGTAGCACCAGGTAGACCATGCAACGGCGTGAGTCCCATCGAGGTGTCGAGGGACTTTCCGTTTGCTATTGCGCATGCAGATGCGCCAGAACCCAGATGGAGGACGATAAGGGAAACTTCAGAAGGAGATTTCTTGAGGTGACGTGAAACCGAACGTAGAATGTACGCGTACGATAGTCCATGAAATCCATATTTCTTAAGCCCTCGAGGTCCAGCGACTGAGGGATCAAGCGGATATGTGGAGATATGTGGCGGTATTGTCCGATGAAAGGTTGTGTCGAAGTAAGCGATAGATGTGGCTTTCGGTAGTTGTTTTAGGGTAGCATGTATCACAGACAAGGCAGCCCCGTTGTGTCTGTATAGCAAGTTAGATGCGGTTTGTGGTTGATAAGAACTCTGATATACGGAATTGGATAACGTACAAAGGCGCAAGGTCGGTCAGTTTCTCCAAATGATGGTACGCCTCGCTTGAGATAATCACAGGCTCGTTGTAGTCGCCTCCATGGACCACTCGGTGACATACGTGTCGAATTGCCTCCCGGTCAACGCCTCCATCTTGTTTCAGACGAACCAAGAAATGCTCAAACGCAGACGAATGGTCTTGGATGTCTTTAATTTCTTGCTTCTTGGTGTCTTTCCCTGTTTTGGACGAGTCATTGTGAGTGAAAGAGAAGGAAGCCGGCGGTGAAGAGATGTTCTCGATAGTGGAGGTAAGAATGAGGGCGACTGGGTTGTTTTGCGATGATTCCGCGTTTTGGGATGTGTTGAGTCTGTAAAGCGAGATCTTGAGCGAAGAAGAGCCGGCATTGACGGCGAGGATGAGGTCTTTGCTTTTGGAAGACATTTTCACGACTGAAGAGATGATTGCTGCTTCCGAACAAGTTTAGGCTCTCAACGTACGTACGCTTGCGCGAAGCATTGCGGTTGTTTGACGATTTGCGTCACAGATGAGCTACGTCATGGGGGCTAAACTGGCCAGCGATTGTTGATGAGAGTTTGATGCGGTTTGTTGCCAGAAGAGAAACTGTGCTTGTTTGTGCAAATCCAGTTAGAGTTATAGACAGAACATAGCTTTGAGATGTAGCACACTATTGACATGAACGTGGTGACAAGAAAGATGATTGTTGAGCCAAAACCAATGCCCTACTAGCTTTGTGGAGGGGCAGCTCGGAGTCAGTGCGAAAGGAGGGATCTGTGCCGAGGCCGCCGAGAGGGATCCGGCTTTGGCGCTGGCCGACAGCCGAAAGCTGCTTGAAGGAATCATCCAGTTGTGGACATCCTTTTGGGGACATATCCTCCTCTTCTTCGCCGACCACAACCATGAGCACCAGCACTGCAACGACAACGACGACAGCGATAGCAGGGACACTTCCTGCCTCTCCATCATCCATCCACCTCCCTTCCGAGTCAGCAGCGGCATCGACCCTCCGCACGCTCTACCCCCGCGCCGCGAAAGCATTCCTGCATCGAGACTTTGCCCTCACACATACTCTCCTGGTCTCCGCTTTCGAAGTTTTAGACCCACCCAGCTCACTAGAACAAGATGCCTTGGACGTTCACCGCAAGAAATGGGACGTGCTGCGCATCACGCTTGACACCACTTTGCGCGGGTCGCCGCCACCGCCAGCGGAGGCGGAGGCGCTCCCGCCCGACCTCCGTTCCAGCGCGTTGCTCTCAACACCTGCGCTTCTGGCAAGCTTGCACACACGATCACTAAAACTGTTTACTCCATTGCACCACAACCCCAGTGCCGCGTATCTTCCCTCGCAAATACTGCTCACTCTCGCACTTGCGGCGCTTAAGCTCGATGCTCCTCAGGACGCTCGCGCCATGGTTGAAGACTGGCTCTCATGTCGCGTCGACGGCGACGCCGAGGGATACGCCAAAGTCTTGACGGTGTACTGCGCTCACATTCTCGGTCGACTGGATGACTGGGACTATGCGCGTGATTTCTTGCAATACGAGCACGAGCTGTCAGCAGACCAAAAACAGGTACGTACGTCTTCGCTTACTGTACGTCACCACAGCTTACATTTTGTTTGTAGCAAATCGTCCGTCTCGTCGACGCTTCACAGGAGCAAACCTTGTCCGCACGGCGGCAAGAGCAGACGCCACCTCCAACGCCGTCGACTGCATCCTCCACCCCACGCGCGGCCTCTCCATCCCCATCGGCCATCTCTTCTGCCTCCACTGTAAAACCGGGTCTCGCAGGGACTCCAGACCCACTGTCTCCGATACCTCCGCCTTCTGCCCCCAGCGTAGCTTCGACAGCTGTTCCCAGACGACGTCGGCCACCTACGCCTGCCAAAAATGAGACTCTGCCGCGATCCTTTCCTGTCGCTCCGCCTGTGCCGTCTCACGCACCTCAGACTCCTACGGTATTGGCAGTGCTCCGGTCAACACTGCGCACACAACTTGCGTCCTTAGGGCGCATGCACATGTTGGCGATTGTGCTAACAGTGCTGCTGCCTTTGTTCTCTTTTTCCGTTCGACTGCGTCGGGCTGCTCCGCAAAGGGGAGAGCTTGGTGCGGCAGCGGCGGTAAGGAGTAGGTTGACTGGAGCAGCGACTTCCGGAGGAAGCGTAGCTGGTTCCGTTTGGTCGGAACTCGTGCGTGCGATTGTCGACGCTGTGACTATGGCGGGGAGAGGTTTGGTGTGAGGAAGCTTTTGTTCAGTTTTATTTCATGGGTAGTTGTGTTGTATGTAATCTGTTCAAGTTCTGTGTGATTCCACACACCCACTGAGATGTTCACAGCTCAGACTCTTTGTCTGAGGAGTCACACAAAAGGAGCCAATTCCAGATGTAGCATATGCAGCAGATTGTGAATATAGAAGGCAACAAAAATACTGAAACAAAAGATGCACAATTGCGAAGGCTCAGATCTCGGTGTCGCACCAGAATCCTGAAAGGCCTGAGCGCCATCGTGATGAGAGGGCGACTGAGTAATATGAACGATTGTATAAAAAGAAGGAATCAATGAGTGAAATTAAATGTCTCACTTTACCGAGACACGAAGTACCACCCGACAAGCGATGCGCACTAACCAGAGATCCAAACTCTGAAGATGAAGTCACTTATAAGGTGATAACTTTGTGTCCATTCATACAGAAACAACTGAGCTGCACTCAGCCCTTAATTAAGAAATACTTGAGCTTAGAGTAGAAACTTAAATAGCAGGAACTTGGGCTAAGCTTAAGAGATGCAAAAATGGACAAGACAGAAACAAACATGAGTGAACGATTTAGCTGAGAGTGAGGGTGGGCCCGAGACTCGAGGGATGTGATGACCTCAGTTATGTCACAAAGAAGCAGGTCCGTGACCAATGTATCACGCGCCTCCTCCAACGCTTTCTGCGCTTAATAGGTTGATAAGTTATTGCTTTTCACTCCATTTGTCGCACTATTGGTGTAGTGGTTAGCATTGGGTCTTCCCATCTATGGATAATGGCCTAGACTCGGGTTCGAATCCCGAATAGTGCATTTTTGTGCAACTCTTTTTGGATTTTACTGTATCCCAGTCACTGGCACTCAGAGTTGTGTACTCTCATCCTCCTTTTATTGCTTCCACATGTTTCTTGCTGTTCTTTCTGGGTTTTGTGTCCATTAATTACTTGCGTGAGCTGGAGTTAGAGTACATGCTGGCATAGATATTGTGTAGTTTGGAAAGCTACCAGACACATTTGCAGTGGCAGGCTTGTGCAAACATATTGGGAAGAAAACTTGGGTATGTAGTGCACTTTTATGCAACTCAATCACTGACATTCAGAATTACAGCAACTCCCAAAACTGATCCAATGTTTAGCACTTTTGGCTTGTTACCATTATGCAGTGTTGCACAC
>JAZHGK010006732.1:0-10767 GCA_037855215.1 Waitea zeae | reverse complement strand
TTTTTTTGTCTTGACTGCAGCATGTTAATCGCAAATAACTGCTACTCAGAGTGATGTGGATAAAACCATCAAACGAAGTTCTTTTCAACAATATTACTTTTGAAGTTGTGTAAGGACTTACAACTAGTCCTCCCAAGCCTACTTGCCAAAGCTTCCCAGACCAGACAGTGATCACACGTACTTCTGCCTATCTACTACGCTCATCACCCACACATTATATACAGATATACTTTTTTTCAAAGACAGAAAAGGCTCAGGCGTATGTGGGCCATCCGCGTTACGTCCAAATTCAGCACGAACAAGAGTAGCACTCCGCCGCCTCAGGGCCTGATGGGCCTGGTTACTCGCGCAGGTAGTGACGTAAGTACTATGTATACTACGATGCCGACCAGTGGGACCCTGATCGATGAACAGGGTGTCTAGGCGCGATAGGTGGCAGAATCATTCCTATCGGCACTCGCCATCCGGATGTACCTACCGTGGAAGCCACAAAAAACATTGATGCTGAGCGCTGATGGACCGGACTATGGCCTGACCCTGACAAACTTTGCACAAAATCTAGTGCTAGGAGCCATAGTAAGAACTGTTGGAACTATAGGAAGTGAAGCCAATCATCACTGGCATCAGCAAGCCTAGCGGCGGATCGTGAGTGCCGTGAACCCGGAACTCATACCTGTCGTAAGGTAGGTCGCAAGCAAAAAGGGGTAGATCACGCATTTACCTTTTCCAGGATTCCAGTCTCTACGAGGTGTTTTTTTTAAGAAAACACAAAACACAAAATACTTGTTTTAATCTTACCTATAGTTCTTATTTAGTATATTTTTGCAAAAGGCCCCATGAAGGCTAGAATCCCGGAAAAGGCAGATGCGTGATCTACCCCTTTTTGCTTGCGGCCTACCTTAACTGATTTGACCTCCGCTCGTACTCGGGTGAAAGAATCCTGTCCGATTTGCTCTTCAAGTCACCTAAATATCGGTCATTATCAAAGAATCAACGCAGCATCTCTATGTTCGCTTAACAGTACTGTATGGCATGCCATTTATACGTGCCCTAAAACTGATACTTCCCTGAACTTCAACTAACGGCCGAAACTTATGGTGTACTGGTGCCAGCGTCGGGCTCGCCAGTAGAATCGCCCATCTACGTTACTGTCTAGACTGTGTCTTTCATAAGTATTAACTTACAGTTCTATTTGTTGCAAAGCTGCTTTTTTTCTTGGAGGAGGGGGAGGGGTTGCTTAAAGTAAGTAGATGAACTCAGTGTCGTGAGTAGAGATGCTAGTGAGGCTTTAGTATTTTAGTTGAACAGGAGAAGTGGAGAAACTTGTGTTATGAGAAGCCTAACTAATACACGTAAAGTAGCCAACTATTTATCTTACATAAACGAGTAACGATGATAGAGCCTATACGTCATAGAACAAGAGCTAACATGCCAGAATAGGATGCGTAAGCGATACGAGAACACAATACTGAGAGTGAAAGAGTCGTAAATAGAGCCTGAGTAGATAGGGGCTTTTACCTAAAGCGACGAAGGGCGGTAGAGCACAAAGCCCAAGGTGTTACAATCAGGTATTACAAAAACATAGTCAAGGACAGAAGGATAAGTATACAAATGCGCACCCAATGCAAGTGTTTGTATAAAAAATATTATCACAGAACTAGTGGTGGACGAGAGTCATGGGAATCGCTGTTCAAAAATGGAGATTGGTCCCGCATTTGAACAAGCTGACTCATTGAGTCCACCTGAGCTTGCAATGTGATAAGCTGTTGTCTGAGGCTGGAAATCTGTAAGTTGAAGCATGAAGAATAGCATCAAGTAGAAACTGTGTAGAATCCAGTGCTTACCTGTAACTGTAGCTCTGATATTTCTGCAGAGTTGCTGTTGGGATTGAGACTATGGTTAATTGACAAGCAATGACTTTAAATTAGTGAATCGGGTTTTATGCTTAGGCGGATGGGTACAGCTATACCTGTCTGCTAAAAGAGGTCTTGGATTAAGTAGGGAACTAGCCTCCGCTTCCGCTCCCTCCGCATCTGTGTGAGGTCTGAGTCAGTTTGTTACTTTGAGTACAGTTATACCTGGTACGCACTAGTTGAACGAGTTCCAAGAGGACCAAGAATGGTACGTTGCATGAAGCGTGAGGAAAGCACTTCACCTTGTGACTCCGATGTTGTTCCCCCCTCCGTATGATGTATTGTTGGATGTCGTGAGCTGGCCATCAGGAGTACCTTCTTAACTGCGTCATTCGCGTTCACGGGCATGGGGCCCATAGCAACATCTCGCGCGTCCCACTTCCTTTTCGTATCTACCCAGAGAAAGATACCTTTATGAAACCAGAGGGCGATTTTGTTTCCGAGCAAAGGGTGAGGGATGAACTTGTTGGTAGGATGGAAAAAGTGCTCGTCTTTGAACTTTGCCCAAGTTTCCTCTCTCACTTTAGCAAACAGGTTGCAGAGATTAGTGTCAACAAAGATATCTCCAATTTTCCCGAGATCTGTCGGAGGATCTATGGGGCCGTAATAGGTAGTGTAGTATTCTTGTAAGAATAGCGATCGCTTGTACTGAGCATTATACTCGGGATGAGCGGGAGGGAGGTTGCACAGCTTGACTTTCAAGTGGCGGCAGACATGCATCAAGTTGTGCTGACGGAATTGAATGGGTGTAGGGGCAACATAGGGAAGTCGACCAGTCATATCTCTATACGGGCTATTTGCAGACGTGGGTAATGTTGGGTTGAAGTAAGGATCGCGGGTAGCCGCCCCCCTGAGTATGAGAAGGCTATATGGGCGCTAAAGTTAAAACACACAATCCCGCGCTATCACACTCATGCAGCAGCATGCTCATCATTGCGCAATGTTTATGCTTTGTTTATGAAACACGTGTAGTCATCACAACTAGAGTTTTTTTTTTTGAAGTTACTTTATTCTTTTAATGGTGGTCAATGTCGAATAGTGAATTCGCACAAGATTCGCAGCTCGTCCCGGGACCCCTGTAGTAGGTACCAGTGGTCATAGTCAAAATCCCTCCGATTCGCAAATCCTATCCTCTCTGTCAATCATATCTTTCTTGGTGTCCGTTCAAAAACACGTCTATTTTAGTAATCTTATAAGGAAACGGTTAGATCTCCATAAACACGCTGAGATTTGTTTGTATCTGAGTAGAGTCGGGAACATGCAAGTATCAAATACTTGCCAGTGGTTGATGGATGGAGAGCCCAGACTGTGCTCGCGTGTGCGTCCATTTCGGACACAGGAAGTCCTGAAGCAGAAGGAGGACAGGACGTCCGAGTTGCTCAATTGAATTTGATTACCTCCATAAAAAGGGCATGTACGGTGGACGGCGATGTGCGAAAAAGGATGAACCGCCCGTATAAGTCGTGGCAGTAAGGGGGATGATGGCCATGAGTCCGCTTTCGTCTTTCCTTTAGCGCCGGGCCCAGCGGGGCGAGGCGCTCGTCATCCCATTTCTTCTTCTTCTCTTCCCATATCGTTCGTCGGAGCGCACAGCACTCGCGTTCCCCCGTCTCTCGCTTCCTTGCTCCCTCCCTCCCTCCCGCCTTGCCTTCTACATCGTCTGAGTCCCGTTCACACATTTTCCTTCGGACCAATTTTATCGCTTTAATTTACTTGTATCTTTTATACCCGCGCTTCTACATTCAGATTGTCATCGTTTCCACACTCATCGCACCAGGATATCGCCTTTCCGCCATCCACTCTATCCCGTCCTCATCACGGGAGAGTTGGTCCTAGCGCAGCGGAGATTCGCCCACCCAGCGGCTCCCTCGCTCCGCGACAGCTCGGGCTTCGCCCCAACCTCACGGGACTGCCGCTCCCGTACGTGCTCGTACGCTCGCAGCCCGCGAGTCGGCAAATCTGGATGTGTGTTCGGCCATGGAAGAGCTCTCTGCGGATCGCCCTGAATCACCACTATTCATCATCCATCTCTCCATCACCGATTTATCCTTGCATCCAATGCCACCCTCCCACCACTAGTACACGAATGCGTTGACATGTATCCCGAAATAGGCGTCTCGTTGGAGCTGGCAATCGAAATCGATCACGTACAACATGCTAATGTGCCATCAAGTTCGTCAACGCAGACCCCCCTTCAAGTTATCGTTTGTCATTTTATGCACGTTGCTGTAGTCGTATACGCATCGTGTATATTGGCCAAACCACTTATTCGCCGCAACGCTGACACATGTCATTGCCAAAATACTGGCACTGTATTAATATCTATACCAAGAGACGCGGAACAGAGTCTAGCTAACAACCCTGGCTCACTGGTTCGCCACAAGACCTGCACTAATCACTAGTTTGCGCTCACTATATATTCAGCGGCGGCTCGCAGTAGCGTTCACTATCCACTTCCCCTCCGAGTGTGGACCCCTTATATATTGGAACTAGAATCGATTCTCACCGCATATCAGTGGCGGTGATTTTATCGCGTCTCCTGGGCTTAAACTTTCATCCGTGCATCGAGCATATGTTCCCTGAGTTCAGCTAGTAATGGCCTCTTGCCCGACAGGCCGCACTCACTTGCTATCACACCATCGTCAGCCTTTATGGGACCAATCGATTTGTTTCTCTCCGCTTTTGTCCATTTTTTGGGTACGCTGCCACCTTTGTTTTCCTCTGGTGTTGTGAAAGAAGGTTGACTTTGAGAGGCTTTTGAACAGGCATTGTCGTCATTACGCATTGTCTTTCTCGTCGCATAGCTTCTGAGCGGCTTTCGTCCCTGCGTTATATGAAGGCCATGCCTTGCACGAAAGTCCTCCTCCTGCTAATCCTCCTTGACTCGTGGATGTTTGTAATGTCTGGTCCGCTACACTCATTATATGCGAGGCCAGAACAAGTATTGATATCTCGCCTCTTTGTCTAGCCAGCTTGCTTTTTTTTGGAGTAGGGCTTGAACAGTCCAACAAATCATGTCCCTCTATGGCTTACTTGTGCAGCACGTTCTATGGGATATCAAAAAGTCTCATTTTTGCGTTTCTTGGTGAGCCCGTATGGTGGAGTTCAACATAGCTGAGCTGAGACTGTCACTACAGTCGAGAGAGCGCTCATCGTCTGGCAAGCAGATACCGGCCCCATCCGTAGGCTGAAATCGCCCATATATCACTTATATCTAATCTCACAACTTGGATATACAATCCTGTTTGTGTACGACATACGCAGTTTGACGATATTTAACACGACAGGCGATAATACCATGCTCACTATGTCTCCCAACTAGATCCAAAGCCCACCTTTATAGGCGAGCATGGAGTATGCCAAGTTGCCAACAAGGGGGCTGTTGTGTGGACTGCAATCGGTTTCGACCTGTGAGTATGCATATGTGTATTCGAGCGCAGCTTTGGTCTCACTGTGAGGACAAATATCTCAGCGTGCTTTACACAACGCTCTTCGTCATCCCTCTCCTGCGCCACCACTACAAGACCTGCCGTACTCTTCGGAGACTGACCAAGCGCACGCTCGTCACTTCAATCATCTCCCTCTCCTTTTCGACCGCAAATATCCTTGCGTTCAGTATAATGAAAGGTCAAGCGGGCTGGTTTTGTCTGCTGAATTGCACATCAGACGTGGTGATCAACGCTGCAGCTATGTTCTGGAGTACTGCAAGCGAATCTTCGAGTTCAACAAGCACCATTACGAGCGCTTTAGCTGTGACTATACCAGAGATCAACATTGCCAGTCGGAGTGGCTTAAATACAACGCGATCGATGTCATATGATGAGTTCGAGCTGTCTAGCCACAAGGCGGAGGTATGTCAAAGGCTGAGATGGTAGAGGCATTGATGAGTATGTCGATCATGATTTTAGAACAAGACCACTGCAGCTACTGCAGCTGTTGCTCCGGCTGACGTGCTTAAAGAACTGGGTAGACAACCGCCCAATGTCTGTTCGACTATGATCGTCTTGAGTGGGGATGATTTCGAGCAAGTGCACGACAGGAGAACCGATCTGAAATTAGTGGCGTGATAATCAGTAATTCATTTGCATGACATTTTTGGTAAACTAAATCTGAACACCAATGTGGTAGGCGGCAAGCGCAGTCGTTTCCGTCGATCTTCCAAGCGGGAAAGTAGAGGCATCTGAGTTTTCTGAGTGTCTCTTCTTCGGAAGGCTTGTGGCTTCCATGTCGCACTACTTTTTTTCAACAAGCTGCGTGAAAGAAACATCCTGGTTGCTCTGCGTTCCGTCGATTACGACACCACCAATGCGCAGCATAGCTTGCAGAGGTCAAGGTCAAGTGAAGCAGAACAAACAGCTGAGGCAATGGTTAAAGTGGAAGGCAAGCAGTCAGTGGGCCAGAGTAGAGAAGTCGGAGTGGAAGTAGTACTTAGAAGACTCGAACATACCACAGTGCCCACGGGTCGCCAATGTGTGCTACCCACTGCAGGTCTGCTGAGACTTGAACGTCCGGTGGAGCTGCATCGGACCCGGGTATCACATATCGGCGACCGTGGGCACTGTATACACCCAGGAGTTGATGTGGACGCTTGTATAAATTATCGATGACTAAGGAGGGTCTCCAGATTGTGAAAACGAAGATCTCGCGCCTGTGGCGTGATTTGGCGCAACTATCTGAAGAAAGCCGTCGAAATAGCGGAAGGAGCCGCCAGTTCGGAGTTCGCCCTCCCCAAGGCCCCGGAACGTTTGCCACGGAAGCAAACCCACTCTGGTCTTCGCTCCTATCTCATTGCTTTTAACAGGGTGATTCGCGACTTGGTCGTCTGGCTCGCAACGGCTCCCCTCTTTGGTTGCGAGTTCGTGTGCTTCACTCCCCTTGTCTTCCCCGAACTTTTCTTATAGACCTGCCCGAACGAAGTTCTCGAAAAACAATTGCCAACAAGTAAACAAACATTATTAGTGTCCTTACGTAGTAGCCACTCTCTGCTTGGGACAAAATTAACCATAATGTACAAGTCTTTGACTGATTGGAACTGCCAATAATTAAGTGGAGCATAAACAACGATAGTCCATGATATCTGTGCTTGAATTTTGCTTATAGGTCACTCTCCAGTTAAAGTGTTGTTGCGCCATTGAGTTCGAATCGGTTTCCATGTGATGGCTTGACAACATCCTCATGTCTATATAGCGTTGTCGAGCGGTTATCTGAAGACAGACTGCTGCGTTCAACGGTAGTGTCGGCCAGAACAACATTTGCTCGTATGCCCTGATTGTAAAGACATGTAATTAGTGTGGTGATCTAAGCTACCTTAGTCCTAATACCCCAACGCACCTCAACATCATTGCCAGCGAAATCGTCAGCATCATAAGCCCGGGCCGTCAACTGTGTTACCAGCAGCTCATTCCAGTCTGGTGGCACGTCCGTAGTGGTGGTAGCTGTTGACCTCGAAATAGTACCGCCTGAAGCGCTGGCCCAGAATATAGCGATGACGTTGACCGTCACATCAACTATGCAAGTTGACAGACACAGCCAGCCTGGTTGGCCATCCATAATACTGGTTGCGAGAATGTTTGCGGTCGAGATGGATACGGAGATAGTTGCAGCAACAAGCGTGCGCTTGGTCAGCCTACGGATTGGATAGCTTTTTTTGTAGTGGTGGCGAAAGAGAGGGATAACGAAGAGTAATGTATATAGAAGGCTCGTATATCTGCTCATAGGTTTATGCTAAAGCTTCATTTGAGTGTACGTGGGAAGACATGTGCTCACAAATCTAAGCTTATAAGGCCCCAGCCTACGCTGTTTAATTTTGGGGGAATTTGACACGTCTTCGAGTGCTCGTCTATAAATGCGGGTTTTCCCCCTGGTTGCAAGACTAGTAAGCATGCTGCTACTGCTCGTTCCGTCTGTGATTCACGAACTGGCAATGCTATAAATCATAAAGCCCGTGTACCCGAGCTGCGAAACCAAGTATATCCAATATATAGGCGATTTGAGTCGACCGCCACCACCTCTTTTGGGATGCCACACAATAAGTGCCTTCTCCGCTGCAGAGATGCCATCAGCTTGGTCACCAGCCCCAAAAATCGTAATTAGACTCGCCGAGGAATGCATAAATCAAACTTTTTGATGCGCCATAGAACAAAAGGCACACAACAATCATGGATGAGCACGCTTTGATCGACCGATCGAGTGACGCTCCAAAAATCAACATAGCGCCTAGCCCAGCATGAATAAATTACCAGTCAGACATTGTGAGTTATGTCAACAACGTACTAGACATGACAAATATCCAGGAGTCGAGAAAGATGAGCAGGAGAAGCACTCTTGCGCAAGGCATATTCTGAACATTGCGAAGGGAAGCAAGTGGTTCAGAAGCAACCCGTCGAGAAAGACAATGGGTTGTGATAACAATGCCTGCTCGGACTTAATTCAGCAACCTTACTTGACAGTGCTGAAGACGCAAGAGTATCAGTGGCGCACCCAAGAGATGAACACAAGCAGAGCAGAGCTGGCTGCCGTCCGGCCCAATGGTTGATGCCAGCATAACAGGAGAGAAGACCGTCCGAAGAAGGGCTGACCTGACGATGTACACCCACCAAAGCTCCCGATCGGACGGTCCCCAGCCAACGTCAGTGAGGGACGTCAGATCGGGAGCTTTGGTGGGTGTAGAATAAGGGTCTGTTCAGCAACCTCTGGTTCCAGCTTCCGGGTTTCCGCCAAATTGAAGCAGACCCCCTGCCCTTTTTTCAACCCAGCCCTATCTATAGCGGGATGTACGTCTATTGAATATTGTTGAGGAAAGTCGTCGAAACAGCGGAAGGAGGCGCCAGTTCAGAGTTCGCCCCACCCAGAGCCCTGGAACGTTTCCCACAGGAACTGAAACCCATCAATATTCTGGTCTCCGCTCCTCTCTTTAGTCTCGATCCAGACCCCTGGGAGCTGCCAAATATGGCACCGCGCTGCGCAGGGTACGCTCACCAGAGAGTCTGATGACTTTTGTTTGACGGGTGGGCAGTATCACAGGACCGGGTAAGACTTCGCGGGCTTCGTGACAGAGAAACGAATTTTTGTTGAATGCGGCCAGGCGTCGAAGCGAACTCAACCCGCCCGGAATCAAAATGCTTCCGGGCTCAGAGCTCTTACTGCGTCCTCTCATCCTCGACGCGTCGCTTACTCCCCCTATCAATCCTTTGCTACTTTCTTTGTACACTACTGGTTAAACAATTGAATCAAACTAATAGCTTGCCTGATACGCTTGATCATAGGCAATCTCTCGGCCTACTTGGAGAGACACGGAAGGTGCAAGACGAAGAACTCGCTGATGCTTCCGCCGATCTCCGCATGCGCATGAGCGAGCAATGCAAAAGGGTCATGGGATATCAGCCATACCAGTGGCAAGTTGATATTACAGAGGCAACACACCAACGGCTCTGCTCTATTCTGATTGCACCAACGGGAGCTGGCAAGACGATCCCGTTCATCCTTCCGCTGCTCGTTGCAGACTCGTCGTCTACAATACTTATTCTCTCGCCGATGAAGTAGTTGCAGGCCGATCAAATGCGTTTCAACTTACTTTGTGCTGAAGTTTTTTCATATCTGACTTGCATTCAAAGGCACGACGCTTCGAAGGCATTGCATTGAAAACTGCTGTAGTGAATGGTGATACTTGGTCTCCTGAGCTTCATACTGTGCAAACGTATATATATATATATATGCGCACATGTTGGTTGCTTTTGCTAATGTTGAGTATATGTAGCAACTCAATGACACCTTGTTTTGTGTAGTTCTTGCCAGTCCCGAAATATGTCTCAAAGGTACACCGTTCCATCGACTTCTAATCTCACCAGCCTTCAGCTCTGCGATTTCGTATGTGGTCATCGACGAGGCCTGTTGTATTCACCGCTGGGGAGAAGACTTTCGACCAGACTATGGCAAGCTTGGAATACTTCGAAGCTACTTCCATCCTGATGTACCTATTCCTGGCTACAACAGCAAGGATAGAGAGACTTCCTTGTTGTGTCAAGCCTTCAGTGTGTGTGCGCTGTGAAAAAGTACACAAAATATCTTATTACTATCTATCGAGAGTTTTGTTCCAAGTCCGATACTGATTTGTGCGTGTGGTTGCAACGACTGCACAATACATTTGAGGAACGAGTACAAGAGGTGTTGGAGCGGACTTGGGCAAGGGAGCGGTGCTTCGGGAATCGGAGTGTCATCTGTTCTTGGACATATGAGTATGTCAGAAGGACGTCTAACCTACGATTTCTTGACCGCGGCCCCCATTCATTCGACATACTGCCCACCCGTCAAACAAAAGTCACCAGACGCACTGACGAGCTCCCCCCGTAGGCTGGCGTTTACGCCTGCCCGAGCCGAAGGTGAGACGCGGGTCAGAGCGGCTGGATCGAGACTATCCTCTCTTCCCTTTCGGGTGTGGTTCCCAGCTTTATTCGTCCAAGGGCGGAGCACCCGTGAGTTTGGGTTGACAGGTGCGGGAGTCAGTTCGTTTACCCCTGCATTCAAGTCCGTACGAAACTGGAGCACCGGTCGCTCTCAATCATTACATAATCATTTCACGTCGTCACCGCACTGCGCAGCGCGCCTCCATTTTTGTCGTTGGATCCGCGTTTGTACGACCGAAATAGTGCATGAAGCACGAGACGCAGGTGTCTGCCAAGTTCGCGCGGGTAGGAGAGTGTGTTCGGTAGCAGCACAAAGGACGGTTAAGCGCAAGGAGCGGGGTATATATGGGCGTGCGCCTAGGCGATACTCGGCAGCGGGCTATTGGTACAGAAACGAGACGGAAGGGACACCAAAGCAGGACGAGAAAACGAGAAAGAAAGAAAAAAAAAAA
>JAZHGK010006731.1:0-80026 GCA_037855215.1 Waitea zeae | reverse complement strand
CCCCCCCCCCTCGTGCTTCCCCTGTTCGACGCGTGCTTGGCTCGGTTCGCCACAGATCTACTTCAAGAACCAAACTCCCGCGCCGGGTACTTCGCACCCAGCACACCTGCCTCTACAGGAGGTTCTCAAGCTCGTCGTCGACTCTTTCACCGGCGCGACGGAGCGACACATCGAGGTCTGCACCCGTCACAATTCATTTTGTCGCCGCACACTCATCAATTCATTGTACAGGTCGGCGACGGTCTCGAAGTGTTCATCGTCCTCGCACAGGGACGCGGCACTCAGGGCCTCGAGGCCTCACCAGCCCTCCAGGAGCTTTCTACTTCGCCCGATGGCGAGCGGCTCTTCGTCCTCAGGCGTGAGCTCAAGAAGGATTAAGTGTCTTCTTCTCGATCTCATCCCGAACTTATGTCCACCCTCTTCATCGTTCCATGTCTTTTGTATCTGTTGTATGGCAGCATCAACACTCACCATCGTATATTGCACGCAATAACGTCGATTGTTTTTCTTTGTACATGTCTACCACTGCTTCTCTTTTCTTTGCTACCTTATTTCTTCTTTCTCCCCCTTTTTCGATGTGCGACACCTGATCGCGATCCCTTCTCTTATCACTCGGGTAAACCCAATGTACACTTGCAAATTTGAAAGAAATCGTAGCGTCACTGCATCAAGTGTCGTGTACAACTCGCCAACTTCCACGTGAGCAGTGTGTGTTCGAACGACTTTGCTGACAGGGAGTATTTTGGCCGCGAGAGACTGGCAACCAGCCTTTTGTGAGGCAACCTATTCAAACATATAAAATCAACGACGATACGGGGCCATTGGTACCAGAAGAACCGTGGACTGAAGTATAAGAAGCTATGGCAACGACGCTAATTGACCCGCGTGAGCGGTTTGAGACACTTCTGCGCTCGGAGTAAAGGAAAGGATGAACAAGTCGCGTGAATAGCTTTCCGAAGATGACCCCGACAAACTAAATGAACGGTCGAAATCTCGTGGGAGTAGTGTGGTTTGCGACCATTGCTAATAGTGTTGCGTGATTCGCGTATGTGGCTTCAGTCCGGTAACAATTTTTTGTTGCGTGATCCAGACGAGGTTGCATCCCCGATGACCATGAGACGAGCGCAGAATCTATGTGGTCACAGGAGCCTGTGAGCTCTGGACCACCCCCTCCTCCCCACCCCCGCAATCAACTGTTCTCATCCAACTGCCGCCGTAGACGTACAACCTACGTATCACACGTGCATGTGCCCATTTGGAGAGTTCTCTGTACATTCTGGCAGCCATGTGTGGGGCACAAGGGCCTCGACCTGGATGGATAGAACCCCACTACGGAGCGAAATAGATACGCGCTGAGACATCCGACTGGCCGGTCTTCGGGTGCGGGGCACTCCCAGTCACTGATAGTGAGCAATCGTGTTAGGAGCTGTCTCGTGTACGACATAAACAATAGATGCCGTCACTTCTTCTTTTCCTGCGTCCGAAGCAAATGGGGGATTTAGGTGTCATTGTTCAAGCTGATTGGACATATGCGTGCTTCTAGCGCTTAGTTTGTCAAATAGCGGCCCATGAGAACAAGCCGTTCAAGGAATTACAGTTGATAGGAAGAACGGGTCTGATGTGGCGGATTTGTCCATAGGCCGGGAGAGGGGGCAGGTCGGGAGAGGAGACCGGTTCGTCCGATTGTTGTCAACACAGATGACTTTGTGTTGCGCCAGCTGATTCACCTTCATGCCGGTGGGTTGACATTTGCAAGCACTTTATTGGCTTTGAAGCTGCCATGCAAATGTTCCGGGGAATTTCGTAGCGGCCTTCTTGAAGGAAGCGATGGGGTTATGGTACGCTTTTGCTTCTGCGATAATCATAAGGCCCTTCGTGCAGTGGTGGACTCGAGCAAATGTTGCACCAACACAGATGCAGGCTTGAGTCCAATCATTGAGGTATCTTGTGGTTCTTTGATGTCACACTGGATTAGGTATTGCTTATGACCTATGTACAGTCACTAGGAGTATAATATGTTTCTAGCACATGCTACTTGTGGGAGAGCGTAGCAGCAGGATACTAACGAGAATAGTCAACGAAACGCTCGGCATGTGTGGAAGAATGAAAGTCAGCGCTAACCTCAATACTGGTGCGGTTCCTCTGAGTTCATCTCAGAGTCAACAGCTCACTCATAAGGAGGCCAATGAACCCAGTAGCATAAAGAATGACCAGTGACCGTTGAAAGAGGAATAGACGACAGTGGACTTGAATATCTAACTCGATGAAGGGCCATAGAATTCCGATATTAGCCCCCAGACGAGCGCAGCCACGAAGTTGAACATGTTATAAACACCAAGTAGTAGTGCCCATTACAGGTGTTAGAAAACTCATAGATTCAATGATGTTGGTATAGTTGTATGTCGCACGCAGAGAGAACGCGAATGGCCGCATAAACACGGAGGGATTGGAAGCGAGGGGTGACGGGACAAGCCTTATTTGCGCTGGCACGTGTCCTGCATGCAATGTGGCACAGTTCAAGATTCAAACATTACACGACTCGCAATTCACAAATAGCAAAGGCTTGGCATAAAGACTATATCATATACTTACACCGACTTGTAGGATGTTATCAAAGGCTATGGTAGCAGAAAACAAGGGCAGTACAACAGGGCTGATCAAGTGGAAGATACGACTCACAACTTACGATTTTAAGCACTGATACAAACTAGTATATTTGGTGCCACAGTGGGCAAAACCGCTGGAACCTAATTGTTTCGATTACGGATCTTTGGGTACCATACGTGAACTCCCATGGAGCCCTCAACATCTGTCACATTTAGATTGATGCATTGGTGATGGGGCAATGAAACTGAAACTGAGCTTTTGGTTTTAAGGCGAGAGATGTCATGAAAGTGGATATGTACATGAATCAAGGCAATAAAAGAGAGGCAGTTGTATCACTTCCGACAGGGATAAGCCATTGATCGGCTATTTGAACGATAGCTCGGAGGGAGTAGACACAGGTGGTGGGAAGATATCCAGTCCGTCAATTACAGGAAATGAATAGAGGGGGAAAAAGTAAAGACTCGATGAAATGTGCATTTATGAATAGTCTGTCATAGAAATGCACCCTGCGCCTAGACAACGAATGCTGCGATGGCCGCACCAACAAGAGATGCCGCAAGTCCAACGCGCGAGCCCATGTTTTGCGGGGCTGCAGCAGAAAAGTCGCGCTTGGTCTTCCCAGTGATCATGCCTGATGCGTTCCGCAACTTCTGGGTGGGGAGCATGTTCGGGCTTTCAGAGACGCGGAAAAGGGGTGCGACGGGTGTTCCATCAAAGCCGAACAAGTGGAGCTTGTATACACCAACAACGTCGTCGTAGTAAATACGCCATTGGCTGTACAATTCCGTATAGTTGTAGGTCTCGATGAAGTTGCTGATTGCCGCACAAGGATCTTGTACTTGTTGGTAACCGTCCCCAAAAGGTGTGACAACCATCGAGCCGTTATCCATCAGTTCATAGGTTCCGTGTGTCCATGAGATGACGCCCGTAATGCATGTTGGCGCGCTCGCTGAGAAAAATAAAGCGGGTCAGTATCCAAGTTAGACTGAACTAAGAACATGATGCAAGCAAGTGCGGAAACAGGCACAGCACAAGGTCTGATACCAGACCCATATCTATTCCAGATATACCACCGAGTACCGAATTGAGGGACGCAACTCACCATTTGAGACAAAGCGGTAGCGGGAGATTTCAACGTAGCCGTCATTGGTGCTATAAAATTTAGGATTAATCCAGTTCCACGATGCTATGCAAAGGAAGTTACTCACAATGCGTAAGCTACACCGGATGTCTTGGGGTAGTGGAAGGAAAGGTTGGCGGGAGTAGCAAAGCCCTTGGCACCCATAATCAATGAAAAAACGTTTCACAAACGGAACGAAGGAGAGATATTGATGATGTGAGTTTTCATTGAGACGACTAAAATTATATTTGAAATACGTACCGGGCCAGTGAGGACGTTACCAGCACCAGAAGCCCAAGTGCCTTCGAGCGAGCTGGCGTTGTGAATAGAATCATAGACAATAGGGTTCTGCTGTCCGAACGCTGCCGGAACAAGCGAGGCCAGCAAGAAGGAGGCGGTTATGGCGAACTTCATGATCGACTATAAGGAGGAGGGCGAGCTGGGGAGTTGATGCCGGTAAAAGCTGGAAAAGAAGGAGGGAATGCAGATGAACGGTTATGGACAACGGCTAGCGCAGTCTAGGGTTGGGGCTGAGAACGGATGAGGAGAGGATATAGACGGGGGTGGAGGCGAGGGCGAGGCGACAACGTTGAGGATGACGATGGGAACAGTTGGCAGCAGGTCGAAGGGTTTGTTGTGAGCTGCTTGGCATCCAGTCACGTTCTGTTGCCAGGCCAAGGGGCTTTCCCACGAAGAACCGCCCTTTGTTATGGAATATTATATTTACTTATTCATAGCCTCAGACTCGAGCTTGGCTTTTTGTTGTCTAACGGCAACTTTTCTTTTTTGACTTTCTCATGCCTCCATTGAGCTGTGGG
This sequence comes from Waitea zeae, assembly GCA_037855215.1. Lineage (NCBI taxonomy): Eukaryota > Fungi > Basidiomycota > Agaricomycetes > Corticiales > Corticiaceae > Waitea > Waitea zeae. The sequence continues at coordinate 75,481 of JAZHGK010006731.1, read as the reverse complement.
CACGCAACGTTCTCTGTGTTACTTACTACTTTTCTGCTTCTTGTATCTCTTATATCTGTAAATAACTACTAATATAGTAAGTGCACATCCGGTTATTAATTGGAGCCGCGGACTATGGTGAAGCCTCCACCACGCGTCATCAAGTGTGCGAAGGAGCATCTCAGCCTGTATCTCATCTGCATAATGTCGTCAGTACCAGCTGCCACCGACGCGACAAACACAGTAGGTTGGCAAGATCTAGGAAAGTTGTGGAGCTAACGACAGCTTCCTGGAAATGCATCCGAGAGTTGGGCCGGCACAACGATGATGCGGTCGTAGTCATGGGTAGAAATAACTTGACAGAGTAATGCGTTCACACCAATCAAGTCTCTCATTCCCGGTGCCACAACAGCTTTCTCCCGACCTTTGTCTTCGCTTTACACTACAAATAGCAGATTGAACTTATAACGACAAACTTGTGCAAATGGTACAAAGTAGCGATAGGTTGTCGGAGCTTCGCGAACAATTCGAAGATGAAGAGCTCGATCGGTTCATTCTGCTCTTCTCAGCCGTGAGTGATGACCCCAAAATGCTTGGTGTTGACTCGGCATTGGATGCTGAGATGTTGCTTAGTACGTTCAGGAAGTACGCGTTCCACACAGCTCACGATCTGCCAATCAACTTCCAGACGAGCATGGTAACGATTCAGACCCAGAAGGGTCGAAGCTTTGGAGAGCAAGCGATTATAGAAACTTGCAAGAAGCGGACTCAGATTCAGAGCATATCATCATATCCCAGCATGAGAGCATAGCAGGCGCAATAGCTTTAGTGAGAGGTCACCTTTCGCTTCACATGCACCATCTCAGTATACTCTTAGGATTTCATCGAGCCTAATCTTCCGCCATTCGAACATCAACAACCTCCTCAGTTTACCGTCTCTCGGCTCAAGCTAACAATACAACGCCTGCTACTTGCTACGCTACCTCTTTACGGACCTCTATTCTCACGCTTAAAATATCTTTCCACTTGGCAACATCGACCAACCTCGCTGTTTTGGTGCATAGTATGCTCTTGCTCGACCAACAATTGATAACAAATAAATGATTCCGCTAATTTTGCAGGTGTTTTGGGCTCTCTGGTTTCAGAATCTCCTTTTCCCTGCATTGTTGACTCGAATCCTGGTTCCAGTTCTTAAAAATGGCCTTCGGCCATACCCCCATGATAGCGCCGAGCTAATGAAGCGTCGAGCCGATGTTGCTCGTGCGCATGCAGCAGGCGAAGCTCTCTTTGCATACCTTTCGAGTCCTGCTAAAGAGGGCGCAAGTGGTGCCGCTCATCACGCACGCATGAAGATTTCTCCAAAGTTGTGGAAAATGAAGCCCGACGAAGACTCGGAAACTGATTGGACGGAGAGGATTCTCGATGCTCTACAAATATTGCTCACTATTATCCACGAATTTGCTGACTTCCACGAGAGATTTAATAAGTAAGTACATATACACCGTCTATCAATGGTTAATAATCTCAAGTATCCTTGTTCTATTTAGCCTTCTCCTTTGGCGTCGACCGTCCATATCTCGCTTTTACGCATGGGTAAGTTAGTACAGCTTGATAGTCGTACAACTCAATGACAATTCAAACTATGGCAGATATTAACTATTTGTATTTTTGTATCTATTGTTACGAATGCCGCATACGTGGTCAAGTTCGCGTCTGCGATGGCAGGAGTTATTTTTTGGCACATTATACCAGTAATTCTCGCCCTCCCCTCTTCTGCGCGCACACGGTCTGCATAATTCGTTGCATCTTAGTTCATGCATTCGCTGATACATTATTGTACCAACAGTCTTCCTCGTCCATTTGGATCTGTACCAACAGATATCGACTATGCAATACAGCTAATGGCTGATCGTGTCGCACGGGGCCAGGAAATTCAGCTTACTAGTAGTGAGCACGGGGCTGGCGCAACGCAGAAGATAGACCAGTCGTTATCTGCTCCCTTTACCCCAAAGCGAAGAAGAATTTGGAGAGGAAACCTGTTTGCTCATATTAGCAACTATCAAAAGGCGAGTACATAACAAACAAGCAAATTTTATTTAACTGAATGGAGGTACAGAAAGATGTACCAGGTGGACGACATGTACATGATGATTCACACGAAAACAAAAGCTCCCAATCATTGTTCAGTATGCTCCAGTTCTTTGGCTTCATTATTGTCTTACTAAGCTATCTTATCACATTGACAGCATACGTCGCACAACATCGCCGCGGAGCTGGGCGACTTGAGTTGAACGATCATGCCATCTCGTTCACTCCCATCATACCGTTGAAGTTGTCTACAGACGTCACAAATGCTGCATCAGCTCCGCATGAACAAGGGAGTGACGGTTTCAACGTTGAGGTCAAGGGTAACAGAGTGCCTCATGGGATGTTGTCAATTCTACTTTCAAGTGTGAGGAGTGTTAAAAAAACGAGTATTCTGGGAGCTCAAGGCTTAGTTATAACATGGGAAGATGACGGGCACTTTATCCAAAAAGAGAGGTTTTGGTGGGTTCAGCACCGTGATGAAGCCTTTACGCGGATTGTTGGAGGGCAAAGAAGATGGGTCAGGGTCCAGTAATAACGAATGTAATGCCAAAAATAAAGCTTTTAGCTGCACTAAGCTGCATCCCATCTTCGTCGTTTACCTGCATTCCGCCAGTTTTCCGTGTCGTCGGACGATGATACGGGGCTAGCTATAGACCCGAGTCCACTTCTTCCTATCTGAGATTTGATTTGAAGTGGTGCCACAAGCCGTATTCGTGCTCCTGTTTCAGTTGGAAATGAACTTTCAGGGCTTTCTGATGAACTACCGGCTACCCCGAGGGCTGTACCAGGTACCCAGCCCTGCTGTCGCAAAAGACGATGGCCGATGCTATTTTGCGGGAGAGGTGCTACTTCAGGAGGTTCGTTTTTTGTTTCTTTCATCAGATGTTCGGGCGTGAACCCCGAATGTGGCATTAACATGGATGATAGGGAGCTGGTGCCAGGTGCATCTGCGGGTGTTGGGGCATGCAATGCTCTTCGGCGTGCAGAACGATCGATGTATAGCTTGCTAGACGCAATCTTAGTGTCAACGAAAGAGGGTTGAGGTTCAGATAACAATGTCCTCTTGAGAAATTGCAGTGAAGTTCGAGCGTTGATAGTAGAAGGAAGCGAATCATCAACACGCTTACGCTTGCCAACTGTTGTGGTGACATCACTTGGGCGTGCTTTTTGGCGATGAAACAATGGAATGGTGCCGTTCTCGTCTGCGTTGCCTAAGCACATGTCGCAAGGGAGGTTATCATGAATATGAACCTCAAAACAAGTGCTTCCAAGGCTCAGGCAAGAGAGATGAGGCAACGCATGAGGCAAAGATGCGAAACGTGGATCAGACAGTCGTTTGCCACAACACAGCTCAGCAGCATTTGACTGTAACGCCTCCGCTCTTGATGCGTGAAAAAATGTCCCATGTTTGCTACCCATATCAACGATCTTCCACTCTAGGTGCTCTTCACTCCAGAATATTGTGGCATGCAGCCTGGAGACTGCCATTTCTTTCAACCTAAGGCGAGGAATATTATGCCCGGAAGTTGCAGCATCACGGCCAAGTTCCAGCTGACTAAACGAATCATCGACAAGAGCTAAAGTTTGTGCTTGGGGTAAAATTCCTGAATAAAGCACGCGAAGTCGAAAAATACGTGGCAGATTGCTGGGTTTATCGAGTTCAGGGCCTTCGAGAACCTGCCCATCCTCAAAATCGTCATTTGGATTGTCATGCCATTCATATTCCGGATTGTAAGTCTCCTGAGAAGCTAGTTGAGCATGTCTGCGCGTGTTCGTATACATGCTGAAGGACTCCCAAAAAGCAAGAACCGAAGGTGTGACCCCAGCCTCTAATAGTAGTGTAACAAGTTACGACTCCGAGTTTCGTAAGAAAAGGGGTTTACGTCACATGACAGTCCTGATTAACGGACTCAATCCAGCCTTTCATCTTTCCTTAACAAGTAGCTTTACTTGCTTATCGATAGTTAGGTCTATAAGATTTTTAAGATATACGGGTACTGTATGATCTAAAAAACCACTTTTTCTATGCATTGCCTCATCGTGCACCGCTCAACGTTCATACTAGCAGGATCCACCCGAAGACCTAAAGTTATTTTGTGGTCCGGAAAACATCAGATAGTTTCTATCAAACCAGTTGGCTTTGAACCCAGTTCCTAAGTGCCTATTTTTGAGGCCCTTTATCAAATATCAAAAATAAGCAAAAGCCCAGCAATAAATAAACAAAACAAAACAGCAAGCTTCCATGTGATCAAGATGTCAAGATATGGCCTTTTCAATTTATGCAGTGAGATCACCAATATCAGATAAAAAAACACATATATATGCATGGATACATTTGAGCCCGGTCATCATACATATATTTGACAGAAAAGTAGGAAGCGTAGATGTGAGCTATGCGGGTGTTTCCATAGTTGATGCACGCTGTATACAACAGCCATTGGGTATCCTTCAACTAAGTTGTAAAGAAGTATTGATTTTTGTATGCTCCCCCCTGAACTCGACCGCGCTTATCAGCGTACGTACACCTTCAGAGCGTGGTTTGAGTACACAATTCAACAGTGCAGGAAATCTGACCCGTTAAATCAACACAGCTTCTTAAGGCAGGAACAAACAGACCGGAGACACTTACACAGGCACATCCAACCAATTAATGGGGTCAACCTTGGAACCATTCTTAAGAGGGAGAACGTCGTATACCGAGAGAATGCCAGTTGCATGGAGGAAAAGGGAGGTAAGGGCAAAATCGGAGCCAGGACATACTCTGTTGAGGTGTGAAAAGTGGGATAGCAACATAACTAAGCCGCAGTTTGGAAAGAGCAGAACAAACCACATACCGTCTTCCAAAGCCGAACACAAAATCGCTTGGATCACGTTCAGGAGCAAGGCCGAGAAATCTCTCAGGTTTGAAGGAATCAGGCGAATTGTAAAGCGAGGAGTCATGCAGGATGGCACTAGAAGGACCAAAGGGTTAAGGGAGCTAACAACTAGGGCAAACAAGATAGAACTGACCGGATATTTACAATTACAGTTGTATCTTTGGGTATGAGGTAACCATGGTAGTAATCATCCCTACGTAGGCGATGCGGGACACCTACAGAGGAGTGATCCAATGCATCTGAGAGGCCCTTCGACACACGGTCAAACATCAACTCACCTTGGCCGGCGGTCACAGGGGAGCACCATCGTATAACCTCTTTTAAAAGCGCATTGGTGAATGGGAGTTTTTCGATGTCCGCTATTCCTGGTAACCTTTCATGCCCGATTATCGCATCAATTTCCGCCTGTGCTCGGGTTTGCACTTCCGGGTACGCCATCATCGCGTAGATGAATGTATTTATCGTTTCTGTTGTCTTCAGAGAATGAATTCATAAATATTTCATGACGTGATAACATCAAGCACTTACAGTTGCAAAGCCAGCTATCCAGCATTAAGAGAAAATGAATAAGGAGATATATTTGGGAATAGCAAGTGAAATAACAACCGGTGAACATCGAATATCCAGACCATTTGATGAGGTCATTCTTCTCGGGTGCCAGTTCAAGCTCGTCCAGATGCACAGCGACAAATGATTTCCTAGCGATTCCTTGGGCCTTAATTTAACAAGTAAGGTAACGAAAGTCGGACATGTCGAAACCGGGGAACACAGCTTACAAGATCATTCTTCACAGTTTGATAAAGCTTCATGTTTACGTTCTCAACATAGGTCTTGAGCTCAATCGCGTCATGATACATCTTTGCGCTCGGAATCCATAGAGGTAAATGGTGAACTATAAAATTCAGATGGAGTAACGTAAGAAATGGAGAAATACACAAGACTCACGGATGAAGTATGGTATCACCACCATCGCTGCATAAACGGGTCGGAGTATCCTCAAAGGCAACGTCAACATCACGATTGTGGGATCTTTCATGTCGTGGACATCGAGCCCAAATACAACGTCCAGAATAGAAGCGGAAGAGGATCTATGTGTGACACGAAAGAAAATGTCAACGATCGATAAAACAGGTAGAGAACAAGGGACCAACGTAAGTGTGTGTTGTGCTAAATTTCCGGGATCCTCCAACACCCTCCTCAAAAACCTATGCCTTTCTGTTTCAAGCATATGACCGTGTCTCGTCCGAGATCCTTTACCCACCCAGCTAATTATCATTCTACGCATGCGCTGTAGCCGCGGGCCATACTGTGAGTTGGCTACCGAGGAGGACGCGCCGCATAGATCCAATAGGGGGCGAATAGGGCGGTCCGCGTAATCGGCACCTCGTTGGTCAAGGAGATCAAATGCAGCATCAGCAGAGTTGATAATGAGGTATGGCTGGCCGTAAACAGAGGTGTACGTAAGGGGGCCTGAGATTACAGCTCTGTTGTCAATTAAGGCATAGGTGAGATGGAAACGAGGGCGTACCATATCTGCGTCCCCAAGCATTGAACACTTCTTCTCTATTCTCAAGAGACGGCCATGATAGGGCGCTGCCAATCAGTGGTAACGCAACAGGTCCGGGTGGTAAGGGCAGCTTTCTTCTAAGAGTAAGGAAGTATTGAGAGGCTAAAAGAAGAGCAGCCGAGGCCGCAAGTGCGTCGAACAGGTAAACAGTGTTGGGGTACCCCATGAATTGGAAGGCGGTAGCAAGTGTTCGCGGGTTTCCAGCGCTTTTACGTATTTATATGGTAGTGGAGATACGGCGCAACGCCACGCGAGATGTTTTCTCAGCGAACGGCCTGTCACGCGCTTGGGAGTAAATTCTGGCACAAGGGAGCCTGTGGGAATTTTATGCATGATTCAAGCGGAAGTAGACAATGGGTAGGAGAATGAGATTTAAGAGGCCAACGAAAGGAAAGCTTCTTTGCCAGCAAGGTGGAGATAGCACTGTGTGAGTACGTTGCGACGAAGTACCTATGCAAGCTAAACTGAAGACAAGTACGAATTAAAGAAGGCAATCGTCGATTTTGTCTTCCGACGACACCGCTCACGCCTGTCACGCAGTCAGGGAAATGAACAGTGTGTATGTGACATTGTCACAGGAGCCTCTCGGACTTCGGAGATGGTTCCGGAGTTGGATCGGGTTTCCTGCACCATTTGCTCTCGCAATATTTCCTAAGCGCGATGGCTTCCTAACCATTCTACCGCCGCTCTTGTGTACCCATCTCCCTCGAACCATGATCAGTGCGTTGACAGTACAGTCTTACTGTTAACCACCATATACTTATGAAACTTCACAGACACTGACTCTCTCAACGACCGCATGCTCTTTGCGGTCCCCAAAAAGGGTCAGTTGACCTGGTTCAAAACATCGTAGATGATGGCTCCTCAATGTCAAAATTTAGGAAGACTACATGAAAAATGCTTGGAGCTGCTTTCCGGTAGATTTTATCAGGCTCATTATGTGCGATCGAAGCATGACCTATTCAACAAATGTAGGCGCGGATATTCAGTTTCGAAGAGATCATCGTCTCGATGTCTGCCTCGTTAAAAATCATCACATTGCTTTGTGCGTCTTCATACTCCACTTTGATATAACAGGAACCCAGCATTTAGCCTCATGGTTTTGTCACAGAGTCTTCCTTCCTGCATCTGACATCCCGTCCTTCGTGGGCAAGGGCAACGTCGACCTCGGTATAACCGGGCATGACGTGATTCTTGAGTCCGCAATGGAAAACTTGGTCACCGAAAGCTTGCGACTAGGCTTTGGGCGCTGTTCTTTACAAGTGCAAGTTCCCGAACAGGGGCCATTTCAGTCCGTCGAGGAACTCGCAGGGAAACGTATTGTCACTTCATTTGAGGTCCTCGCCGGAAAATACTTTGCAGAGCTCGACGATAAGCTGAACCTGACAGGGGACAAAAGGACCCAAATAGAATATGTTGGTGGAAGTGTAGAAGCTGCTTGTGCTTTGGGACTTGCGGATGGCATTGGTATGTTTACTATCGTTTTGTTAGATATATTGCCTTAATGTCTCACTTTCAAATTTAGTCGACCTTGTAGGCGAGTAACAGCTGTTGTCATGCCATATTATGGTTCAGGTTATCTTACTGTTACAACAGAATCAGGAGACACAATGCGTGCTGCAGGTTTGCATGCCATTGGGACCCTCCTACAGACCGAAGCGGTGCTCATTCGCTCTGCCAAACCGCCCTCTCCAGAAAAGGCGGCCCTCATTGAAAAGATTACTGCGCGCATTGCGGGTGTCATCGCTGCGGGCAAGTACGTCATCTGCCAGTACAATATTGAGCGTAAAAAACTCGCCACTGCAACACGCGTTACCCCTGGGCGGCGTGCACCGAGCGTTAGCCCACTCGAAGAGGACGAATGGGTTGCAGTTAGTGCCATGGTAGAGAAGAAGTCAATCGCAGGAGTGATGGACGATTTAGTGAAGATTGGCGCGGAAGATATTTTGGTCTTTAACCTTGACAACTGTCGAGTCTAATACGGTGATTCTATGCTCATCCAACTTTTAGACATTCCTCATTGTATTCTTTGCACGAGGTTATAGAGTTACATTCTGAAAGAGGCGGGATAAGAGCAACAAACACGCGCAAAGGAATCATCGCATACAATCATTATCGTTCATATTTTGTATTTCTAATTTTTCAGTAAACTTTCCAGTCTCTCTACTAAGCCATTCTTTCCCCACTGTTTTACGTTGCTCCAACGCTGAGATTTCCAAGTACCATCCTCGGAGAAGCAGTGTGGAGGGAGAAGTAAGTTCCCATCCGGACCACTGTGATGATAGACCACAATGTCCCGCACCACATTTATGCTGCCTTGGAAAACAAGGGTTTCAAGGAGCGCAATCCCTTCGGTCGGTGTAGGCTTTGGGGCGCCTTCTTTCCCCACAGCCAGATCCGGCCAGATGTTACACGCAACATGATGCACAGCAAAGTATCTCAATGCCGCATGTTGATCCATTCTTCCATGTATCAACGCTCGTAGATATGCACGAAATATTTGGCCATCCTTCTCCACAGGCCAGAGGAACTCTCTGATATCCCCCGTCGGAACTGCCTGGAGAGGCACAACAATCTGTGGTATCATCCGATCGTATTCCTCCCATAAGAGACGACGATAGTCGTGTGCATAGCGCATTGACAGTGGGGGAATGAGAAGGGCGGAGAAGATAGGATCGCCAAAGGATACATCGGCGAAGAGCGCAACGAAATCAGTGTAGAACTGGAAGAACGGCGTCAAGGATCCAAGATAGCGGCGTGACACGAGCTCGAGGGGGCCATCAGTGTGTCCAGTTTCGTTGGTCAGACTGTGCGGAGTAGATGCTAGAGACAGAGTGGACGAAGCCAGCAGGAAAGGACGTAGCAAGTCCCTCATAAGTGCTCCGACTATAGGATCGCGGTACACTTCTACCTGTATCTCGTCTTGTTCGGCATCAGGGAGGTTGTGCTCAAGCATAAAGACTTTCATGCAACCGAATATCGTTTCGTCGCGGTTCATTGCCAGGGCTTGCGATAGATTGGCAGATTCAAGCAGGCCACGCACCACACATGCTAGGACAAGTGATGCCCTGACAACTTCCACCTCGCTCGAATTCCACCCTCTCGGTAAGTTCTTCCATACGCGCGATTCACCTGAACGGAGTAGGTGGTCTAGTGGTGTCATCGGCCAGTCACGGGAGAGAGGGAGGGGATGCCGTTGTTGACGCTTGGAATTTATATCCGAAATGGGGGATGCTCGTTGAGTAGTGGCGGTTTTGAGTGAGGTAGAAGTAGATATGAATGGCGTTAATTTTGTGTAGTTTTCCTCTACGGGAATGAATGGGTCGACCAAAAATGGGTCAAGAATTCGTAAACCTGCATGCCCATTTCCCCAAACTGGTGCCGCAGCCGAAGGGACTCCAAAGTTTGCACAGAGTCCTGGGTCATCGAGTGAATCGATTATATCTGCCATAAGCTCCCGTGCAATATCCTCATCTCCTGGCAGTAACCGCGCGAGCACAGATAGTGATTCTGCTGACCACGTGCTTCTATCCATCCATGGCATATGCCTAGATAAGCGGGTGTATAGGGCCAGTAGACTACTCAATGGACGGCAGAGCGCATGCACACGGGGGTCAGTGGTCGATGAGAGGACACGTTCCCACACTGGATGAATAACAATATCGCTAAGCAGCTTTCTCAGGTCGGCGTACGGGATCTTAAATGGTTCATCAGATGGTGGTCCGTTCAAGCCCGGTGGACAACACGCAAGCCACAGGCGTATGGAAGCGAGAACGATATTTGCTGGTGTGCTGAGCTCTACAATCTTGTCGATCCTAAACTCGTCCGCCACAATGAGCTCCTTGAGGGAAGACTGAATCGCACTTCCAGCAGCGCGCAATACGTTGCTTTCGTCTCCACCTTCGGCGCTGAACCTTTTTCTTAGAGTGGTGATAGCCTTGCCCCGTTCAGCTTCCCCACCACGCATCTCGTTCACTTTCGTGCCTTCGAGGTAAGCAGCATGCCCGTGCCATATCTCCGCCCACAAGCTCCTATGGATTGGCTCAGTTGAGGAAAGATTCGATGAGAGAGCCTCAATGTTTGTGTCCCAGCCCCATCCCGCAACCTGAGACCAAACTAGATCGTGCTCTGGACTTGTAGCATGCGGATCACGCGCACATGTAAGCCATGCCTGATAAGCTCGAGAGAATGAAAGTCGCACCGCCAACTTGTTTGCATCGAGTGGAGAGGAGAGTGACCATGAAAGGAGTGAAGACAATGGCTCATGGGCGGTACTTGCGACTTGCGCGCAGAGGCCATACTGCGCGAAAATTGCATAAAGTTCGAGGGTATGAGCAGCAAGTGAAGCGGACAATGGAACAGAGGAATAGGGAGACGAAGGCGGTTGAATGGCAATGAAGCGCATGAGTACATCCGTAGTTTCAAGTAGATGGCGTGTGTTCTCGCGTGAGGAGCGTGCGAGTGTGCCAAGTAGTTTGATTGCGTTAGGGTCGGGCAACAGATCTCCCTTCTTTGGAGGAACTGGCGTGCAAAGATACGTTTGTACCACCCTCACAATCAATTTCTGGGTTTGTACAATCTTTGTCGCAATATAATTTGAATGTCGTGCGAGTCGGCGTAGGATAGCGAGTATGTGCGCATGGGTCTCCTTTTGCAGTGTTTCAGGTGACGAAAGGAGGTCGGAGAATGTGTCAAAAAGGTACTCGAATGGTAAGCTTGATAACGGATCTTTGACGTCAATATTAACCGCTGGATCTTTGTCCCCTTCTTCCTGGTTGGTACCCTGGTGGTGGACGGGGTGTATAGCTAGTTCGACATCATCTCCAAATAACGATTCATTATGCGTGTCCCACTGCGTCACACATAGCCAGAGGAGCTCTACGGCGCGAGCACCGACGGAAGAGGTACGCTTGGCCTCTGGGAGAGACGCAAGTCCTGCTGCTAGTATTCGTGTCCTAAGTTGCGGTGCCATGGTTCGTAGTTGCTGCATCTCGTCGCCAATATCTTCCTCATCATTTGCTAAGGCGTCCTGAGTATTTTTAGTGCTTGAAGCTGACGAAGGCGAGATTCGCTCAGCCAAGCCGCACAGTAGCCCGAGCATCGTCGCCCGCTGTGCCGCCACCGTACTTCGTGCTAGTAAAAAAACGTCTTCTAGTGTGTAGCCTGCTTGTTCTCCCTCGGCATGATGATGCAAACCGAGATGAGCGGGGAGCGACTTGCGCAATTTAAGGGAGATAGGGCGGCCAGCGAGGTCAAGACGAATTTGATCGGATACGAACTGTGAGGATGATAAAGCGTTTGACTGAATCCACCGGAGAGCAGGATCGGTAGGAGGAAGGTGAGGGAAGAAACGCCGACGAATGTCTTCAGGAGTGCCTTCTTCTGGAGTGGCAGTGTTGGACGCGTCTGGCGCTTCTGGTCTGTCGCTTTGCGGGAGAATCAAAGCTGAAGGATTGGGGATACTTTCATCATGGGAGCTAACATCTGGAGGAGGCACTGTTCCCTTCCAGCTGCCCAAGTTGACAATCCCTTCACCTCCTTCCTCTGGGGGAGGCAAAGCCAGCGCTCGGCGCTTGGGCGAGGTTGGTGCACTCTCATACACAAAGACGTCACTTGGGCCAGGCTCTGCAAAGCGAAGTTTCTTGTCAGCCCTACTTGCAGGCCGCGAGGAAGAAGGTGTTGAAGGTTGGGTTGACAAAGGGGAAGTAGGCGAGTTGAGGAGAATTGGATGCAACAAGCGAGAGGGTGTGCGTGGTGGTGTGCGAGGAGGTGTGGAAGGAGCCGCGGTAGGCGGAACAGAGGAAGTCGCCGTACTGTTCATGCTGGTTGCTTCTTGTGCGTCTGCATTGTACGGTTCTAAGAACGGCTTTAATACAAGCTGTAGTTGGATCAAGCCACCAAGCTAACATACTTGGTTTTTCGACGCTAGATGCAGCCATACCAAACTTGTCCCGCTGCCGCTTAACCTTCGCTTTTGCCAAGACATCTCCAATATTGCCTCCAAACCTCTCCAGTATTTCCTGCCGTTCCCGTTCCCTTTCTTCTTCGGACATCTTTGAAACACGAGTTTCGTTCTCCACACTCATCCGCTCCCGCCACTCCTCCTCTCCTTGAGCAGGTGTGGCAATATCGTTATTAATAGAAGCGCGCAGCGATTGATTCAAGGTATGATCAAAGGATGCAGGAGGCGAGGGTGTTGCAGCGTTGACGACGATTGGCACCTCGTTAGTTCTCGTCAGTTGTTCGCCTATACCAGAGCCGTTGCCAGCACGCTTGGCCTCTTCTCGTGCCCTCGAAAAGGCGCTCTTGGATCGATGATGCACAGTTGGAAAGCCCTTTGTTGCTATTGGCACGTTGGGGCCCCTCGGTGTAGAGGTTTTGCGCTCCAGAACGGACCCAATTAGATGCGCCGGTGTCATTTCGTCCTTCAAGCAATTTGAGGGATAGTACTAGACCGCCTTGGTAGTGCGCAGCGTGCGCGAATACGAGATTAAGAGTGTGACCTAGGTGGTGGTAGAAGCCCGGAGAAAGCGCTGATTTCACGCCTCCAGCGCGTCGGCGCCTGAAGACGCCGGTTCCGCAACGTTCCCTCAGCATCCTGCCTTCACGACGCGCTCTGGTGTACCCTGTTTTTGTTAACCTATATCGATCCTATATCCCTAGACTGTTTTTCTTAGTTTTCAAGTTAAATAAACTTGCGCAAATCTCGAAACACGGCAGGCGCCTTCCTTTTTTTTTTTTTTTTTGGCTACACACTATGTCCACACCTTCCTGGAAGCGTGCTGTCGTCGAAAGTTAGTATCACTTAGCGTTCTTCATATCATGTGAAATAGAGTCTGATTATCTACCTATCTTATAGCAACGCTTGCCATCGCCACGCAAGTACGCTTTTTTCTTTCTCACTCACTGAAGACGATATGACTGACGGGACGATGAAAGACTGCACTTGCCTACGCGTTTTATGTACGCCATTCCCATTAATCGAGGTCTGAATAAGGAACGATTGACATCACATCCAGGTAGGATGGCAAGCATACACGAATAGTAGTACCAGTGGAGGCGAGCAGAAAAAACGAAACATGAAGCTCCTTAGCAGTCGAGGACACTCGGATTTAAAACTCACTGAATATGAGTGTACGTTGAGTAGATTAACTCATTAACGGATGTTCTAACTCGCATTATGCCCAGCAACCATCGCGGGCGAAATCATACACCCGGAGGATATTAATGTTGGCTTCACTGGTATGCAAGACTCCACCCACACCGCCTTTCTGAAGTGCCTACTCATTCTTTGCTTTTGCGGGTAGACATCGGTGGACTTGATACAATGATATCCTCCCTTCGCGAGTCTGTCATTTACCCACTCGTTTATCCCCATCTGTTCTCTTCCTCCTCTCAACTTCTCGCAGCACCCAAGGGCGTTCTCCTCTACGGTCCTCCAGGGTGTGGGAAGACGATGACCGCTAAAGCACTCGCCAAGGAATCAGGAGCAACTTTCATCAATATTGCTGCGAGTGTTCTGACAAACAAGTGGTATGGTGAAAGTAACAAACTTGTGGCGGGTATGTTTTCACTCGCGCGCAAGTGCCAACCCGCTATCATCTTTTTGGACGAGATCGACAGCTTCCTAAGGGAAAGGAACAAAGGTGACCATGAGGTGACCGGGATGATGAAAGCAGAGTTTATGACGTATGTCAGCTTGTTCTCAACACCAAATCACATTTTTATGAGCGAGCTCCAGGTTGTGGGATGGCCTAACCTCCTCGACTGACCGAATCATCGTTCTTGGTGCAACAAATCGCATTGAGGATATTGATCCTGCCTTTCTAAGGCGTATGCCAAAGAGATACGCCGTCGGGTTACCAAACTCCGACCAACGAGAGAAGATACTTTCCCTCGTACGTTTCAAGTTCAATTTTACATACAGTTTCTGTAGGCCTCCTATGTATTCCCTACTCAAATGTTTTGTCAGATGCTGGCTGGGACACCCCTCGATCCATCTTTTTCACTCCGGGCACTAGCCGATGCCACACCCGGCCTTTCGGGCAGCGACCTCAAGGAGCTCTGCCGAAATGCGGCAATGATAGGCGTCCGTGCATCTATGCGTTCTCTCCAAGAAAAGGGTGGATTTGAAGCCGCAGCTCACAATGAGTCTTCCCATCTGGAAGTTAGACCTTTGACGCTCTTCGACTTTGTCGAAGCTATGCGTGACCTTATATCTATCCCGCGCGATCTCGATGACCTCGCTTCCCTTGCACCCAGCGCGACGCAACCAGGCTCGGTGGCGCATTCACGCTTGGGAAGTGGGGTTAGTGAAGTCACTAGTCCTGTGGGAGATAAAGCAGGATCCCCTGTTGCATCAAATAGCGATATGAGTAGGATAGATGAACCAGCAGAGCTTGATTGAGTGTATTCTAGAATGTTCTTGTGCTGAGCCCTTCTCATGGAACACGGGCTTTCTTTGCAGTACTACTGATTCATGTTACAATTGCGTAGTATGTACTTTATTGTTTTCGGTATGCTGTAATGTTTGGGAAAATATTATGCTATTAAGCACTCCTCTTCTGTCGTCTTTGTAGCAGCAAGCAAACGTTCAGCATAATCTCTGCTAAATGCACTGTCTACAAGAACCTTTAAGGTACTTATACGCGACCCCTCATAGGTGGTGACAATGTCAAACATGAACACATATGTATTGGTGTATTGTTCTTGAATTAGTGGAGAATGCCCAGTTCCAGTGGCCTTGTAATGACGAAGGCAAACATAAGTGTCCAAACAGAAGAATATTGACAAGATTATAATTCACTGACGTAAATCCAAACTTTGTTCCCAGCGTCCGCGATATCGTTCACTTCCAGCTGTCAAATTCAGATGAGGTGAGTCTACAAGCTGGTTGTCCATTCACTGACACAGAAGCAGACAGTGACATACCCAAAAATCTGGTATTGGAGCCACTGAAGCCTGCGCCCACTCTAACAGCTCCTGTTTTCCTTTCCGTGGTCGCGCTCCAATGCTTGGGGGCAGAAAACAAATTACAACATCATCGACGGCAGTATCAACTAGGCTGGTCCAGTTGCGTGCGTTGATGCACTCTATAAACTGGATGACACACTCGGCTTGTATCGAATACGTAGTTGGAAGTACTGAGTTCATGGCGAAAGTTGGAATGGATTCGGGAGCCCAGTTTTTGGCAAGGTAAGGTACCGTGTTTCAACCATATATATAACAATGCGACTTGTGTAATATAGTCATTACTTAAGATATACCGCCTATCATCGTCGATGCCGGGCTCCATCCGGTCTGTGTAAAACGGTGAAACGGTGATGCTACACCGCACATGTATCAAAACCCCATCATTGGGTTCAAAGTCCCCGAAAAATCATAAAGAAGCATCACAGTTAGGCGCGCTCCAAGTTTATGGATACGAACGGCAGTGCATCAAAAATTGCAGTTAAATAACGCGGAAACAATAAAAAGGAAAACAAAAAAGCTTTTGAGTGCTAACAAAATGGGGGTTCCTGAGGTCAGATTCCGCACTTTTGGCTTGTAGAGCCGCACTTTGTTTCCGTATGCATTAAGTACAGTGCTATTTTAACATAATATGCATTACCAGGACTACTTTTATGTTTGCTTTGTCGTTCAATTGAAATAGCTGTTTACATAAACACGTGCGGCAAAACTTGAGCCGTGGCATTGTTCCGACCGCCGAAGTAGAGAAAGTTGAAATTAAATTTTCGGTGTGCTTTTCGATTTGATATTGATTCAACTGGGATCTGTTAATAGCCGAACAAGATGGTTGTAGTGTCAGAGTTTGGTGGGAGTAGCAGCGAATGAGAAACGGGGAGTTCCAAAAGGCGGTACAAAAGCTACTGCCCTCTCTGGACCTCTGAACCATTGAGACGAGGCCCCACCCGGCTTCGCGAGCGGTTGACAACATTATTGCTGTCTCAATTTGTCCGGAGCAGTTTTAGCTAGTTGAAAGCTTGCAACTGTGCCCCACTTTGTCATACGCAAAAAGAAGTTAAACGAAGGCTGCGACGTACAATAAGACATCATTCTCAGCTTTGATGACATCCCTAGCAATAGGTCGAGAATGTGTACATATGTACAATAACCATATGAGATAGAGGAAAATCCACAAACTATCGATCTGTATCCAACACGTCCATATCCGTATCTACCCATGCATCCGGGTCTCCATCATCCGATTTACTTGGGGACATCTGCGCTTCCTCTCTCCACTCCTGCGCCAGCGTAGCTAGATGCAATGGTGTGAAAGGTCGTCGCCCAGGAGTCGTGTTCCTCCAGACGGGTGCAACGGGGCTTCCGTCGCTCCTTCGTGGCACATTCTCTCGGTCTGCAACCAACGAGGAATGCGTGGAAGAACTCTGACTCGCGCGTCCACGCCGTACCTCGTGCACGTGTGCACTTCTCGCCCAGCGCCGCGCAGAGCGGGTCATAGGCGGCGCAACACCTGCGAAAGCAAGCACGCTGCCTGAATGTACGCGCTGAGGGTACAGGCGGCGTGTGGGCGTTCCTAGATTTGTGCTCCGCTTTTTCATTGCTTCTGTTTCGATCTCTGCCTGTGGAGAGAAGAAATGCGCATGTTTTCGTCCATTTGTCACTGGTGTCCGCATGCCTTCCGAAGGGATCGTCTGAGGGCTCGCCATAGTGATAGGCAACGTGCGCTTGCTCCGAGTCGGCGTACGCAAGCCCTCATCAGGACTTGCAGGTTCGGTCGTTGCTCCGTCGTCATCATCACCTATGCTTTGAGAACGCTGGCGGTTACCCCAATCGCCTGTGAGACTAAGTGTTCGCCGGCGCCAGGCCGCACCGAGGCCTCCTTTTGAACCCACGGGTTGTGCCGTAGCGCTAGCGACAGCGACACGCGGGAGTGGGTGAGCCGGCGAACCGCGGGTCAACGCCATGAAAATTAGCACCGCAAGCATAAGGATAAGCTGAGCGATACCAAGGCGCTTCTCAAGCAAAACCTCATCAGCAAGGTACGCGACCTTCGCCGCGAGTTCTGTGCGGGCCCGAAGTTCGCGCGTGCGGAGGTCGTCGAGTTCGTCTAATATACGCTCCAGTGCACGCGCGTGGTGCTGCAAAAGCCCGTCAAGTCGACCGGCATCCTCGGCCGTGCGTCGAAGTGCATCGCGAACAGCGGCAGTATGAGCCTCAACGTAGCGTGCATAGAGCGTACTGTTTGCTTCCAGTGCGGAGAGACGGTTCATGATTGTCCTGTAGATGGACTCGCCAGATCCCACGGGTGACGCTGGAGAAGGAAAAGGAGGCAGGGCGGAAACGGCGAGGGTAGAGAGTGTGGGTACGAGCGTGGGCAGAGGTGGGAGCTTCGGAGTGGTGATGGCCGATGAAGTGTTGATCTCTGCGAAGATTTGGCTAAGGTTCGCGCTGTCTGATGTCAAAGTAGGCTCGGCATCAGAAATAGGAGACTTGGGTGTAGACGTAACAAGTCCAACAGTGGTAGTGAGCTCAGTCGTCGATGCCGAAACAAGGTCAGTCACTGAAGTGCTCGTGAATGTCGAAACTTGTGTAGCTAATTGTGTAGACACTGATGTGCTCGTGATTAACGTATGAGGTGTAGGTTGTGCGGAAGCATGTGGAGCAGGAGTAGTCTTATCCATTCGTGTGCTGAATGACTGCTCAACAACATGCCCGCTAATTGTTCCTTCTTCAGAAATTAGAGAATCAGCACCAACTATTTCGGCAACGTTGTTTTCCATTGGGGTCGGAGGCAATGCCCTCTGTTCCTGAATAGCCTCGATTGGATGCTCTGCCTCTGCCATCTCATGCTTATACGCCTCGAGATGTGTGAGACCGTAAACGCGTAGGAGGGAGACAGGACAGTAGTACTCCGTGCCGTAGTGCGAGTGGAAGTCGATACGGATATAGCGGTAAAAACCAGGAGCAGTAGGATGGAATGACTGTGTGTTTCACAATTTGTTATCCTGTGCCTGAACCGGTACAAAATAGAGCATTGTAACTAACCTGCACACCCCGCACGTTTTTCGCCATAAAGTTTCCTGCGAATGTCCACCCATCCGGATTTGTCACGTATGTCTTTGCCATTCTTACGGACAACGATCTAAAGACGCCAGAGAAGAATTCGAAATTGGCTAGTTGAACCGTATCGATTCGGACATCGTCACATAGCTCCACGACGACGAATTGGTCTCGAGCGGAGCACGGTGAGAGCATGTACCGGTCCTTTTTCTTCGAGAGAATAGACTCAACGGAGCGCGCACCCTTGTGGGCAGCGTGTACGCGGGCGGAACAATCCAGCGAGGCATAGTTAAATCGATCAGTTAATGGCGGGGTGCTGGGCGGCGCAGGCATTTTTGTATCTCGGGAGGGGGACGAATCTGGTGCAGTGGGCACGTCAACTGGTACAGCAGGCGTGTCATTCGATGACAATATTGGCGTCGGTGTTGGTATCGAGCTTTCAACCTTCACGTTAGCAGCTTCGGAAGCCGCGAACACCACAGTCTCCGCCAGCGCACTGTCATTCTCTGTGCCGCCGCCGCTCCTCCCGAGTGCAGACTCCATACGCCTCCGCCGTTTCCACTCCTCAAAGCTCGGCAAGGGCTCCTCGTCCTCCCGCTCGTCCTTCCCTATTTGCAATGGCGGCCGCCGCAGGCAACATACCGGTTCTTCTGCCTTTTTGGGTGCCGCTCGTGCGAGTAGTCTGAACGGATCCACCGGAGTTGTCGGTGCGACAGATCGTGCCTCAACAAAGTTCCAGGATCCGCCGGTTGAGGCAGAGACAGAAATGTAATAGAGGAGGAGCCCAGCCAGTCCTCCAGGGAGGTGTAAAAGGTTGACCATTATCGTTGTCGTTGCTGTAGTTCAGTGAGAAGATGGTTCAGCAAGGCCGGTCTCGACGGGGCGAGCGCGGCATTGGACGCAAATGGACGCGTTTCTGGGGGAAGGAAAGAGAGAACGTGGCTGATGGCGCCGGCCCGCAAAGCGAAGGACGTCATTATCGGGTTCGGCAGAACCTAGTTGTGGGCAAGCAATGGGAGGTACCTCCATTCTCAGTTAAGCTACGCTATGTAGACTGAGTTGCTTTTACTATGGCTATTGTCGAACCCGTGGTATTGTACTTCACTCAAATCTCGATAGAGGAACTCCAGTTTAATCAACATCAACGAATAGAGAATTCATTACAGCTCCTTCATCTCAAACAATTTGACAGAGTACTACGCAAAGCTCGTTGCCAACACCATGGAGTGCATGGATGCACACGCCAGTGTCAAAAACGACTGACAAGGTAGCAAAAGCCTTGACGGGCAACTTTATTTGCAGACGCCATCTACTTCGGCAACCTTCGAGTTCATGATGAGGGCAACGATGAGACCTAAAGGTGGTTGAATGAGTTCAAGCGGAGATAAGAATAGAAATTGAACGAACCGTAAAGGCCCAAAACCTCAGCGAAAATGAGGATGAGAATCTGCGCAGTTTGTTGGTACAATCCCACTTGTTGCTAACCAGTTCAAGAAACTTACCATGCCGACGAAAAGACGTGGCTGCTGCGCAGTACCGCGTACGCCAGCGTCACCGACGATTCCAATAGCAAAGCCAGCAGCGAGACCTGCGAGACCAACAGAGAGCCCAGCGCCGAGCTGGATGAAGCCGGCATAAAGAGCTTGGTTATAAGTGACTACACAGAAGGAATTAGTGTCATGTTTCAGCAAACATAACAGGCAAACACGCACGGTTGCTGGAGATGAGTACGGAAACGACAAGGCCGTAGATCTACGTGTTGGAGGAAGACCAAGCCATCACGTAAGTACTTGGAAGGCGGTGGAACAGTGACAGACACGCACGGCAATGATACCCGCCATGATGACTGGCACAACACACTTCATCATGAGGTCAGGGCGGAGGACGGACATGGCAGAAATGCCGACGCCCGACTTGGCGGTGCCGTACGACGCGCCGATGCCTGGTAGAAGGTTTCAAACCAATGAAGAGAAGAAGAAAAAAGTCAGCATAAGTGGGGTGTTCTAGTTAATGAAAGAAGCGAGTGCGCACAAGTGAAAACAATAGCGCTGGTGCAGCCCTAGAAAACGAAATAAACAGAGTGAGCGGCGGGGCCATCGTCATACTTGAACAACGGCGCGCAGCAAAACGGAACGCACCATAGCGCCAAAGAAGGGAGAGTAGACAGGGCAGAGGTCAGTCATTATGCTGTTTTACTGTTCGCTTGGGAGGATTTGATGAACGAAGTGAAAGTTGCGCGCGGCGGGCGACGTGAGACGAGGACGACGTGGGGGACGACGGACAAGTGTTGAGGCGGAGCGAGGGCGAAGCTGGCCCCGTTCAGCCAGTTCCCAGGGTGTCCTCGTGGGAAAGTGCACGCCGAAAGCCCCGCCTAACGCCGGCCGGATATGCCGAGTGACGATGGGTGCCGGCGAACCCTTAGCGTCATAGCTCTGCTGAGCCGGTGGTACAGCAACCATATTAGTTAGCGTCAATGTATCATCTTTTGGCAGTCTCGCCAAACATCTCAAACACTGTACCAGCGTGTTTCGAGCTCAAAGTCAGCTTCAGACATAGTCACATCCCGCAATTCTATGCGGCTCTTTACCAAACAACTCTACGCGTAGGAAGAACGCACGAATGAATATACTCCTGTCGAATTGGCTAACCACCCGAGCTGGGTGTAGATCCGGGTCAACAATGGCATCCCCAATGGCCCGCGTTAGGCGACCTGGTTTCCCCACATTCGTCACCCTCCAGTGTTGCTCATACTGCAACTCGATGAAATAGTACACCATCGTCCCATCGACCGCTCAAGGTTTTCTCTGCTCCTCTTCGTCTAGCCTCACCACATTTATGGCGACCGTCTCTCCGCTTCGTGTCTTTGCCGCTCTACTCGCCACTCTTCTAACCACCAGCGTCGCACTCGCGATATGGGATACTGAAGCAAGCGCCTTTCAATGCCGCGCAGCACTCAAAGGAATAATCGAAGGAAAACGTCTGCGAAGCAACGTGTGTGGTGTCCAAACCTCGCGTTCGCTGACTGTTGACGACGTCAAGCAAGTTCGTCTTCAACGTACGTCCTTCATTCACATCGTGCTTGTACGGATTTTGCCAACGTGCCAAAACGCTTCCCCAGCCTCGAATAAGCAGCAAAATCCATTCATTCTTGACTCTTCCACCAGCACTTGGAACATCACACCTACTGTGCAGCTTGACAGTGGAACGTTTACTGGGAAAGCGGGCTTTCTTATTTCAAGCTTCTTTGGCATTCCTTACGCCCTCCCTCCGTTCGTCCTTTTCTCAGATGTTACCTGCACTTGAACTAGTGACTCAAGGCTCCATCCCGAGACAGAGTAGGCAAACGTCGCTTTCGTCTTCCCGAGCCACACTCGCCGTACAATGGCACCTACTCTGCCCACGCCTACGGCCCTGCTTGTATCCAAGTTCCGCCTGACATCGCTTCCCCGCCTGGCGTACCAGCCCGGGTCATCGCCTCCATTCGGGGCCAGCTCTTCAGCACTCTTCTCCCCGAGTCTGAAGACTGCCTTACGCTGAACGTCGTCAAACCTGCCAGCACAAACGAAGACAGCAAGCTCCCAGTTCTCGTATGGATCTTCGGCGGGGGGTTCACCAGCGGCGGGACGGACGTGTACAACGGTGGTTCGCTCGTCACACGTTCAGTTGAGATGGGCCGACCGGTAGTCTACGTGAGCCTCAACTACCGGCTGAACGGGTTTGGATTCCTCCCCGGCAAGGAAGCGCGTGAAGCGGGGATCGGCAACCTCGGGCTACAAGATCAGCGTCTGGCACTTCAGTGGGTACAGAAGTACATTCACGTATTTGGTGGAGACCCTTCAAAAGTTATTCTCTGGGGCGAAAGTGCAGGCGCTGTCTCCGCAACATTGCATATGCTCTCCCCTGCCTCACGTGGCCTCTTTCATGGGGTCTTTGCGCAGTCGGGCGCACCAGTCCCAACAGGGCAGATTGACTCACGGTATGCTCAAAGTGTCTTCGATAACATCGCACAAAAGGTCGGCTGCAAAGATACGGAATCAAAGCTTGAGTGCTTGCGCAGTATTGAAGCACTCGAGCTGAAGAAGGCCATTGAGAGCGTCCCAGGAATGTTCAGCTATCACGTAGGTCTCTTGAACAGTGTCCACTCCATTAGGTTTAACTAAGACTACCAACAGTCTCTCAATGCACCTTGGATCCCACGTGCTGATGGTGTCTTTCTCACCGCACCCCCTCAGCACTTGGTTCGCTCAGGCTCCATTTTACCCAACATCCCGACTGTCCTCGGCAACTGCGATGATGAGGGCACGCTCTTCGCGCTTTCTATACTTAACCTGACTACTACTTCTCAACTGCGCACCTGGCTTGCAGAGACGTATATGCCACACGTCTCACCCGCAGAGCTCGAACGCGTCCTCGAACTCTACCCCCTCGACCCAATCCACGGCAGTCCTTTTGACACTGGTGTCGCAAACGTACTCACCCCACAATACAAGCGAACTGCGGCCCTCCAGGGCGATATTGTCTTTCAGGCACCACGGAGATACTTCGCAGAACGCCTCGTGGAGCGAGGCGAGGACGTTTGGATATATTGTACGTTTCGTCCCTTTCGTTGAACTTTGGGCATGGACCTAATTGTCGCGTTGGATGTTTTACTTAGTGAGCAAACGACACAAGGGCACTCCAGCATTAGGCGCTGCTCATGCTCACGATCTTAGCAATGTCTACGGTGGAGGCGAGCTCGAGGATGCCCTTGTCCGTTTTGCCCATAACCTCGACCCTGGCGCGGGCGGCCTCATTCCGTGGCCACGGTTCGATTTGGAAAAGCAGCAGATCATCACCTTCTACGATGGTTTGCTCCCGAGTTTGATCAGACAGGACACATATAGGGAAGAGGAGATGCAATGGTTGACGGAGTTGAGCTTGAGGGATCCTTTGTGAACTTGAAGAGAAGTGGCTTAAACGATGCAATCGAGCAATCACTGCATTTTGTTTGGCTCATTGGTTTTACCTCATCAGTTTATGGTTCATTTACATGATTTGTGTTCATATCAATCCTCTATTTCTCTACATGATCAATGGCTCCTATGTATTTCACAATACTGGCGCTGGCACCGACTTTGTATTCAAACCGATTTAATTTGTAGTTTGACCACAAATTTATGGAAGGACTTGTAGAAGAACACTGGAGTGGAATGGCAATGATTTGATTTTGCCTAACGTCTTCCATCACCAAGTCCCGCCTCTCTTTTTAGCCTGAATGGTCACTCATGAGAAGACTACAGTTGTTGGTGAAGGTGGGTCACAATCGGTAAAAAGTAACCCTTGAGCCCCTGGCCGATGATCGATGGCAAGTCACGCGCCGCGGCATCTCGATGGTGCAATGATGCCATACTCACTTACACGGCTTCCTCTTCCAGCGAACGACGACATACTGAGTAGCCTAAATAGCTTTGACTTTTCGTCGGTATCTTTTATGAGATACCTCAAGTGTTTGATAAGAAATGACTGGGCTGCGGGTTTGCATATTTCAGGATGATCGCAGTCCGCTGGAAATGATTCATGTGTGAGTAATGGGGGTGAGTACCAGCGCTCTTTATGAAATGTAACTGTGAGGGGCGATAACGAAGTTTAGGTTAGCCCAAGGGCGGTTCAAGATTTGATGCATATCTGCCCCACAAGCATTGAGACAGCAACTCGTGATCATGTGTTTGATCTCCGCATTCCTCCAGAAACACGTCTTGGCACATTCATTGGCTATCCATGCCTCTTTCCCAACACCCGGAACGGATGTAGGACCGACTGGAGTATGCACGTGGATGTTTGCTTTGCTGTTAACTCCCATTGATATCAAGTGGGCTCAATAGTATAAAAACTCAGCGCCAAGAATAGCGTGAGTCCCGAACTCGTTACCATGTTCGCCTTGAGACCCCTCAGACTAGTGCTTGCAACCATTTGCTTTGGTATATATGCTTCTGTGTTTGCCATCTCAGGAGTGAACCAACCCGCTGGATCCACTGTCAAGCTAGATAGCGCGGTCTTCGTCGGCAACACCAGCCAAGGAGTGACTAAATTCTTAGGCATTCGTTATGCTCAACCACCGTGCGTGTTCACGTGTTTAGCTACCAAAAACGAGACGTACTTATAATCAATACACGGCAGAGTCGGAGCCCTTCGTTTTGAGAGACCAATTCCAAATGGCCCATACAGCGGTGAGATAGACGCGACCGTATATGGAAAGGCTTGTAGTCAAGGGGCGTATAACAGCTCTGCTGATCTGACGACGCCCTCTCTCGATAATGGAGAGGATTGTAAGTATGAGCTCAAAGATTTAGTTGAAATCATTCAGTCTTACCCTCTCAGGTCTCTTCCTCAATGTTGTCAAGCCTGCAAATGCTACTGCTTCATCCAAACTTCCTGTAGTTGTTGTGAGTTATTTGATTTGCGGCGATTTACGAAGCTAATCAGGAGCTTAGTGGATTCATGGCGGCGCCTTTACTTCTGGTAGTTCTACCGCGTATGTAGTAACACCATGTTCTTATGCAAGGCTTTATTTGACTCGCTTATTTGTTCGTTTTCTAGTAACGATGGTGGAAGTATTGTCGTGAGATCGATGCAACAAAGTCTCCCCATTATTTATGTATCAATGAACTACCGGTTTGTCAAACTTACATGTCTTCAAGCTAACACCAAGTCTCATCAAGCCTCTAGGTTAAATATCTTCGGCTTTTTGCCTGGCAGGGAAGTTAAAGCTGCTGGGACTGGTAATCTTGGCCTAAGAGATCGTGAGTGACTCATCTTCGCTAGCACTCTTTTACTAACCTGACACCTAGAGCGGCTTGCCTTGAAATGGATTCAAAAATATATTCAAGCCTTTGGAGGAGATCCAGCAAAAGTCACAATGTATGTCCATTGAATAATACACCTATGCGTTTTCTTATAACTGATTAATAATAGATGGGGCGAATCTGCTGGGGCCGCATCAGTCGCATCCCAGTTGATTGCATACGATGCAAACCCCAAAGGTCTCTTCCGTGCAGCATTTATGCAATCTGGCTCACCTATTGGGACCGCTGGCCTAGAGTATGGGCAAAATATATACGACCGTATCGTGGCTGAGGTCGGCTGTAGTTCATCGACAAACACCTTAAAGTGTTTAAAGAGTGCAGACTTTTCGAGATTGGTGAAGGCAGTAAACGCTATCCCAGATCTCGCCAGCTACACGGTGCATGATTATATCCCAAATTAATAGGAGCAGTGGATTGCTGATCAATCTGCTATGTAGTCTCTTCATCGTGCATGGACGCCGCGCGCAGATGGTGACTTCATCCGTGCTCCAGCACAACAGTTGGTTGCCCAACAACAAGTCAGCAGGGTATCATTTGTCACCGGCGATTGCGATGATGAAGGGACCTTATTTTCCACCGGAAACCTCAACATTACGTATGCAATTTCCCGTTTTTGCTTTATTTTCTTCAACAGTCCTTAAGAATTTTCTTCTGGATAGGACTAGTGACAAACTCTTTCAGTACCTTCATAGCAACTATTATCCTCAGGCTTCCAACGAAGAAATCACTGCCATCATGTCCGCCTACCCTGATGATGTCACCAAGGGCTCGCCTTTTGATACGGGTACAAACAACAGCATTACCCCACAGTATAAGCGTATTGCCGCGTTCACGGGAGATTATGGATACCAAGCACCACGTCGATTTTTCTTGGACAAGTTGGCTCATCGTCAGAACTCATGGGCATATTGTGAGTAATGCTTCTATTTGATTGAGCTGTAGCAATTGCTTATACTTTCCCAGTGACGAAGCGGAACAAGACAACACCTTACCTTGGATCTGTTTGTAGTTTGTTGCCTTTCGTTAACAGTTTGATGCTCAAAATGTTTCTCTCAGTACCATGCTTCCGATGTTTCATGGATCTATGACGGCGGTGAACTCACTGACGGGCTCATCCGTTTAGCTACAAACCTAAATCCTGGAGAAACCTGGCCTCAATACAACAGCAAAACTCGCCGGCTACTCACGTTCTACGATGATTTACCGACAAACATTACGCTGGATACTTATCGTGATCAGCCCATGAGGTTATTGAACTATCTCAGTCTCAAGTATCCTTACTAGTTTGCCATCTTAGATAATTTGGGGATTGAATTTTTACAAGGCCCATACGAAGCTTGTCGAATATTCCGCATTGTATAAAACATCAAATGCAACTCAATGCTGTGACATCTACTAAATATTTTATAAGTTGCACTTTATTGATATAAAAGCTCTGCCAACGGTCCGCATGGGCAACCTGAGACCATGACAGAGCAAAAAAAAAAGTAGCTTTGCCAACTACTGGAAGCAAAGGATCCCGATTGTTTATTTTAAAATGTAATCTGCACTGATTCAATCAGTCCGCCATGACCGCACAGCCCGACACTAGCAATGCCCTCCCTAGTGATGCTCCTTCGTCATTCCAATATTCCATCGCCAGCGCTTTAGCTCATTTCTTATCCGTATGATTATACAGAATAATACCAGTTTGAGGTAGGTTAGCCAGTTTGGCTTATGTAACTTGGCCCCTTTTTTATAGAGTTCTCTCTTACATAATATCGTATATGACGTCAAGCCTAATTTCCTTTTAGAGAACAAAAAGGACAGAAAACTAGGATTCTATCTATACTTTAATTCTTCTTACCAGCTTGAAGTCCAGACTATCACTGCGGCACCAATTAGTAGACACAATGGAGCCCCTTTTGCGGACTTTTGGTTACCACCTCTGTCATTCACCCGAAAATAAGGTTTGATAGTAAGTATCCGGTACAAGTCGTTTAGTATCAGCTGAATCCCGTATAAAGCTGTCTGAGAAAGTTTTGAGACTCACCGACGTTCTTCCTTTCCTTCTCTCATGTCTGCAGCCCGTAGAGGTGGCTATTACAGGCGTGCTGGCGGGCGTGACTACGGCCGTGGCAGCGTCATTGGTTCTCACGGCGGTCCTCCTCGAGCTGAGCGCTTGATCACCGATGGCTTAGGTGCCCAAGCGATCGATACCCTTGACTACCGCACACTGCGGTTTGTTGGGGGTTTCGAGCGCGATGGGCTCCTTGTGCCTGCATCAAGCTTTTCACAAGGAGATGTTTCGATCAAGAGTTTACAATGCATCGGCTCGTATAACTGGACCGACTCGAGGACCCCAACCATCCTTGTCCCAGGTTAGAGGTTATGACTAAGTGTATTATCTAATGCCTAAAGCTGATTCATCTTAGGCTCACCTCCTATTTGGCGTGAGCAAGAGACTCCGTTTACCCTTCAATCTGATGGAGAGTTGTTCGGTCCAAGGCCTACATTCATCGATCAAAATGGTTATCGCATGCCATCCTTCCCGTTATATCCACTGGTGGCAGCCGTTAATCACTGCAACGTGCATGATCCCTTTGATTGGCATTCAGTCGATGTCGTCACGGATAGAAACGGACTTCGTAAGCTTGTGCGATACATTGAAGGCTCGGCATCCTTGAAGGAATTCAGAATCGATATTCAACTCGCGGGTGAAAAAACCGTCTTACTAAGCCGATGGGAATCTCGTCTCGTTGTTAGAGGGCAAGAAAATAGCTATGGTTTTAGCTTTGAGAAATTTCAAACAGAGGCGGCCAAAGGCTGTGAAGAAGGAACAGGTCACCACCGTATCGTTACATATGTAAGTTGTATTTGTGTATATGAGCTTGTTGAATAAGCTCACAGTTTCAGGACTTGAATGGCTTGTGCATGGTCGTTCGCTTCGAAGTCGACGCATGCTTTCCTACAGCCCTCAAGCAGCGCTTTCTCCAGGAACCTTCACCCTCTGTCACCATGCCAGACGATGGTGTGGATGAGCTCGCCCTTATGCTATCGGCAACGCGTATTTCAAAATCACGAGACGTCGCAACTTTAGAAAGCAAGGAGGAAAGGTCATCTGTTGTTGTTAAGGCCATTGGCGCGCCAGCGCTCAACATCCGTAATGTCGGGGAGTTGGTGTCCCAGAAGGATCTCATCGAACTGACAACACGCTCTGAGCGGAGAGCGGTTGAGTTCTCATGGCGCGAGGCATTCCCACAGCTGTGGCTTTCGCAGACCCCAAACCATTTCCTCGCCGTTCACAATCGTGGAACGTTTACTTCCATCCAGCGCCGTACAATCAATGGACAAGAGCTCCAAGAAGTCGCAGCAGGGTCGCAAGAGAGCTTCCGCAAATTGCACAAACTTCTTGCTGCTATACAAGCATTATTGATTGAGCATGGCCGGGAAGCCCGACTCAGTCTTATTTGCCGCAATGGTACTCTGGAAGTGTTTGAGCGCACTGACGAGTCGAGTGTACTGCCAGAAGTGGTACTGGAACAGTTTATGATGTAGGCTGTCTTAGCAATATTCTCTGTCGCTGTTGTAGTATCCGTACGTGTTAAAACGTGGTCGTCGTCGCAAGAATTTTCAATTGACAAAATAGTATTTCATATGATGTTGTGAAGTGAGAAAATCGAGGCAGAAATGTTCGAATCACGTGAGTGCAGCATCCAATTTTTTCGACTTTGAGAATTGCTTAATAAGCATTTTTGAGCTTCAGCTTGGCACTATTCTCCCTACAGAAAGTGTAACGTTCCGTGTCTACAATACCGAATATTACATATAATAGCGTCTTACATTGCTACCAGAAACAGCAGTAAACTGGGTTTGAATAGACTTTTATTAACCCATCATTGTAGCCTTCCGGTAGCGTACTAAAGAGGCGAGGCCTGCGGCGCTCGCCCAACTACCAAAGCTTCCACTCCACAAATATCAAGGAGGAAGCAAAAAAATTGCGCTATTGATCACTGAAGCTGGAATTCTAACCGTTCATCCGAGTATCTGTACATGAATGTTTCATCTGATTCTGACATATGGATTACTCACCTATCTATAAGGGCGCTCTTCCCGCGTTGAGAGAATGTGCAAACTGTTCTATCTATATCCTCGTAGCAGGATCAATTTGTACCTGTACTAGTACCAATCCTTTCGGCGCGCCACCACGGAAAACCCGAGACAAAAGGGCAAGGGGAAAAAAAGAAAACTGTCGGATATGGGCCGACCGGCGCTCTTTGCCGACGGCTAACAAAAGTTAGGGTGAGGGTAATTTACTGGTAGATATAATTGCTGGTGAACTTCTATACAGCGCGGCGCACAATTAGCTCCGTCCATCGTTCTTGCCGCTCCCTCGCGTACCAACGCTGTCTGGACGGCGTGTGAGATCTAAAAACTGAAGTTTTGCTGTTCTCGCCACCACCATCTCTTCTTGCTGACATATAAAGCCGCGCGTATACCAGGGCATTTTCCAGCTGTCCATCTGTCCCGTACCCACTATCAACCACGAGCCCCAAATCGAGTCATCGCTGACCTCGAAGGGCCTTCTTTTGACTCGAGCCCCTTGTGCCCGTCATTTGACTTGACTGTACCTGGGACGACTCACCTCTGTACCGCCCTGCTCTCACTCCCGCGCACCTTAGGATTGCAGCACTGCCACTTTGAGCGCCTGTAGGAAACAACACTCGCAAAATCATTATCATGTGCCGCCAAATTTCGTAAGCAGCGTCATCCGAGTCCGACTTCGATGCCGTCACTTAGCAAAAACCACTCACAGTGAAGGGACTCGCTGGAGCAAGTGTGGCGTACGTTGGATTTTACCACTGATTGAAGTAGTGCTTGCTCAGCGAGACGCTCTATAGCACTTCCAGCGTCACCTCGTCGTCGCCATCATGGACTGCAACTCGGCTCAGTGTGAGCGCTCGATGTATCACGTTCGGGGGTGTAAACATTCTTCCTGTGCCAAGGTGCGTTTTCACTGCTGTCCGTTTAGAATTCACGCTGATACTCGTGCTCGCTTTACCCTTTAACCTCACCTTTCGAACCTTGCACTTTGTTTTACGCTTGTGTCACATCTGCACGGATTCTTGGCGGGATGTCCTGCTTCACACACACATGGGACCTACTTACCGGACACTGCTGCGTACCATATGACCACGGGTCTACATCTTCCCTTTGCACCCTTGAATTCAATTCCACCAACTCCTCGGTCTCCCCGCCTACAATTCGGTTTTTCTCCCGTTCATTTCCGGTACGTTCGCGTCCGACCACCGTGCGCAAACCTTACGTACATGATGCGCGATGGTTATGACGTGGCGTTGACCATACGTTCAATCCTTTAACGTCTCCTGCTTTTCGGCCATCGGGATCCGTACTCGCTTTCTTGGCATGTGGGGGACGTGATGCATCGCGTGTCCGTGGGTACCGTCATTTTGCACGAACCCCACTTTTGTGCCTCACTCTTCCCCGGTCGGATGCGCCGTTCCGCTTCTGCCATGATCCCTTTTTTTATTTTTTTTCACATGATTATCCTGATTATCCGTCGAGCAGAATTACGGTCAGGAAGTGCAGAAAGACGTTGACACCGTCGACGAGTTTTGCTTTGCTTGCCGTGCTGCAATTGCTAAAGGCCAAGTACCTGAAATATGATCCCATCCTTTGCTTTACCTTCGCTTTCCATTCTGGCACATTTTCCATGTTCTCTTCTTCGCATCCCCCCCCGTTGTGCATGACTTCTGAGTATTCTCGGTGTTTGTTGCTTCTTCGTCCGTCATTTTTATGCATATACCACATTGTATTCTAAACAGTTGATACCCGTGCATAGCTATCGGCAACAACTCATCGCACTGTCATGCTTCTCTTGTTCATATTCCTATGCCGTCGTGTAGTCGAATAATGCTGTCATGCTCCGCAATATTGTAGTTATCACGCCGAGTTAAGCCAGCAGTTGCCTGGTGCTCCAGCCCGCTTTAGCAGGGGAAAGTGTCGATAGTAGTAAACACACAGGTCCTGACTTGCCGGACTTGGTGAAGAAGTAGCCTTTTCTTTACATGTGCATCCAGTTCTTGTAAGGCGTACTGGTCTGTTTGGTATCATCTGACCAGAAAGGAGAGGCTGCTTGCTCTTTGCTGAGTATCCCGTGTTTGAAAAGTACTATACTTTTCTTTGCGTAATGTTTCATTTTACATTATCAAAAAAGGTTAAAAACGGACATAATCGTAAAGTCTGAATCCACACAGTTTTTAGGGGCGCTCGGGCCTTGAGGCCTCAGGGATGGAAACCTTGGGCAGCATGGCACTTTTCTCCGAACTAAACTAGTGCACGACTTGCGGCTTGTAACTCGGCCATTGTGTACCAAATACTTACGAAGAAAAAAGTGCTGAGCACACCAATTTAGGAGTCCCGACATTGCGGAGCAAGTATAAGGGCGCTAGTGGCGCCAGTTACCCGTTATTGGTACTAAAAAGTAGCCTCAGAGTATGAGGCATCTAACAGTGTATATGTGAACTTTGATTTTCAACGTGCAACTTGTTACGCATGCGATGCTTGGCTACTAGGCCTTTGGCTCGTAGTACTCGACGCGTCATAAACATATGTGCCATTCAAGAATACATAACTCTTGACGAGTGAATCAATCCAATTCCAACCCACTCGTTTCAATCGACCATCCAACCATCTCCGATCAGTTTCTTCATCACGCCAGACCAATCCTGCCCACGAGCCCTTACGCACTCCTTAACATCCACCACCGTGCCGCTTCCAAGCCTCGGCAACGGCCCGCCCTTCTCCGAGGGATGAATGTGTACGCATCCTTCCGCAGTTCCCGCCCACACGGGCTCACCCGGCGCTTCGGTGTCGCTTTGAAACGCACGGACAGAGAGTTTCAGAATCCAAAGGTGGGTTGCAGAAGAAAAGAATTCGTCCGCAGTAAAAGGACAGCGAGAGGCGGTGGAGGTGTGGATAAACCCATCTTGAGCATCTAACGGCGAGGCTGCAAGTACATCTGGGATAGGAGAAGGAGGCGCAGAGGGCGCAATCTTGTAAATGTAAGATGGCAACGAACGAGCGGACATGGTGTACGCAATTAAGAAAAGCAACAGCTATGATTTCACGCGTAATCCCAGGCTCAGAGCTTTTAAGAGCAGTCGAAATGGCGAATTCTGTGATCTTAGAGAAATTCCAGTGCTTGTCTTGGCCACCGCCAGCCCGAAGGTGAAGGTATCGGTAAGTTCAAGAATAGACGCCCATGACAAATGCAGGATATTTAGGTGATAAGTACTTACCTAGTGCTTAGTACTTACTCTGACACCAGCCTCCAAGGTTGTCCCTCATGTCTTCATTTTTTGAGGGCGAAAGAGCTCGTCTCACTGCGGAAATTGCCAAGGTTCTAAAGCAAATTTATACGAGACATCTGTCTCAATCTCATTCATCATTCTTCTACTTCTAGGGCTTCGAGGAGCTAATCTCAACCTCTAATCATCTCAATCGTTCCTTGGAAGACAGTCACGGCCTCTCGAGCGAGCTTAGCAACGTCGCGGAGCTCTGGACGGCATTCAAGGATCTCATGAAGAAGTCGTCTGAAGCAGAAGACCGTGTAGACTCTGAGGGCGTTCCTGGCACTGGGGGACACCTTGTTGCTTCACGGTCAACAAAGACCTGAAAGAATTTGCTCATTTAACAAAACGCAACGCTCAACACCCTTCCGCTGTTCTTCTAAAAAAAACTGGGCATGCCAGTATACTGATTATTCCTAGTAAGGCCATTAACTTCCCATGTAGCCCAGCACTGTCCATGGAAGTTTATCCTTGTTACGTGTCCACCATAATATTGAACCTGAGTGACGGCATGTTTGCAGACAAAAAGCCAACGTACCGTCACGAATATATCGTATCGACTTCTGATGATTTGTAACATACACAACACCGGTGTAGGTCCGCGGAAGAATTTGTATATCATTGATGACAATTGGTGGGAGCACATCCCTACAAAGTACACAGTAAGATTTCAAACATATTATGAAGACAACACTCGAGGGAACAAGCAACTGCGAAGAGGTTGAGGCGAGAGAGACAGAAGTAAAAAAAAGCAAGCAGTACTCATGCATCCTCAGTAGACTTGGGAATGTTAACTGGTGCCGCTGTCGCACTAGCACTGACGGTGGGTTCTGCTTCCTGCACCTCGGTAATTGAACTTTGTGAAAGGTGGCTTTCCTTAACGGGACTATTCACTACGTTTGTTGGAGAACTTCCTGGGTTGATGGAGCCCTGTACAGCGGTGTTGATCGAGGGGGAGGGAGTCGCATGCGGGATGCTACAAGAGGCCAAGATGTCAAAACGAGACAAAAACAAAAATCAGTAGTTAGACATACTTCTCGGGACTAGGAATAGCAGTTCCAACCGCCGTTTGAGGTGCCTTGCCAGCCTTGGAGAGTGCATAATCACCAGAGTCGAAGTATTTGCGATCCTGCAGTGGATGGACGGTGCTACCGTTTGATTCCATGCTTAAGCGACCATATGCAAACGCCTACCTTTTGCATCTTAGTGATCACATTCTTGTGGGTAGGTAACTTTCCATATAAACGGAAGAGCTTTTGTTCCTCTTCGGTAAGCTTCTGCAAGGACCACCAATGAATTAGTGAATGTTTCAGCCTTCAATCTCAATGCGGTGGGTAGAACTATTATGGCACGAACACTGATATCAACCTTGTTGCGCTGAGAGGGAAGCATCGTAGTGTATATTTATAAGAGGAGGAGAGTTCAGGTGGGATAAGGGCGATGGTGCGGGACGATGGTAGTGGTTGTTGTCCAGATCACTGTGAGCGCGACCACGACAAGACACCGGGTGCGTTGCTCCGTCTTTCGGAGCACGGGGGTGTGATCATCGCTAACTGGGACCCCGTGATGACATCGTTCACACTTCTTTTGTTGAAGACTCTATTAATGCACCCCATTGTGCTCTACTGATAGTACTAAACAATGAATTCGCGTTGAACAAACGTAAAACATGATTTTATACTAGTAACAAGATAATAAGTTCCTGGTCCTCCTTGTTTGGTTCAGTCTCCAGAGCCTGGTCCATTCGCCTTCTGGGTCAATCCTGAACCAAGCCTAAGGAACGAAACGG
Source organism: Waitea zeae (assembly GCA_037855215.1). NCBI lineage: Eukaryota > Fungi > Basidiomycota > Agaricomycetes > Corticiales > Corticiaceae > Waitea > Waitea zeae. The sequence continues at coordinate 40,964 of JAZHGK010006731.1, read as the reverse complement.
ATAGAATTCACATGATTCAATCGTAGATGAATCAGACGAGCTGGTGAACTTTGGCAATAACTGGGAGAATCTTCAGAGTGTTTGGAAGGTCCTTCTTGAGTTAAGATGGCTCAGGTCGTCTACAGGGCACCAAAGGGTGTACCCTTTCAACAAGAGAAGTTTTGGTATGTTTCATCGTCGAGTGATACAAAAGAGTGTGAGCTAAGATCGTCTGAATGCCAGCTGCCAGCTTCTGGTGTTGTACTTTGATGGTTACAGGTAATTGGAAGTACCTCGTCATCAAAACAAAGACCCATGTCCAAAGTTGTTTGCGAAGTACCTTTGCTGATAATGGCGTTCGAGTCAAGTTGTAAGGTCGTTGGAGGAACTTCGTGTTGAATATGAAGTCCATCTGAGGGAGTCACCAGCGTTAAAATTGCCTTAGATTGAGTCGAATACTCTGAAAGAGTGCTGTGGTTAACCTCCAGTAAGTCGTCTTGAAAAAGCATCGAGGATGACGTTGTATGGATCTCGGGTGATGACAGAATAGAGAATTGATCCTCGTGCTCGAGCGAAAGAAAGTCTGATTCTGGAGATAGAGTAAGAAAGCCTTCCCTGCCTTCGTCAGCATGTATGGTATCATCGTGGTTTCCAGAAGAAATAAATGGAGGAAGCCAATGGTGCGCCGCATTGTTTTGGTCCAATAGGCAATCAAGCTGATGAAAGCTTTTTGTTTCGAGTTCTCCGAGATCATTGAACGAGTCGTGTTGACTCCCAATAGTCCAGAAGTCCTGTGCTGTCTCCTTGTTGAACGGGAGTTCTCCATTTGTCGGAGTAGTGTCGTTAATCTCAAACAGAGCCGTATAGCTCGGTTTACTTTCATCAGCTTTAACTCCCTATAAATGGTCAAATTCAAAGCCAGGTTATTTTTTTTTTTAAAAAAAAAGTCACAAACTTTGAATGGGTGCGGTCTCGCAACCTGGCAGAAAAGGCGTTCCATACCGCCACAAATGATTTCTTCAACCTCTCCCGGTTTCCATTTCTGGCACAAACAGTCGTCTAGGCCACTGTGTCCTTCGAAGAACTTGATAAGAGCCTCGCGTGTACTCTCCATATCGGCATTGATATGCGCGTTGACGCGTTCGATGTTGTCAAGAAAACGCTCACGCGTGCGTTGGTTCAATGTTCTTTGAAAAATATTTGTAAGAGATAGAGCAAACGTAGGGAGAATGGTGTTTTCTTGATTCAGTTTCTGTTAATGTGCCAAAGGTTCAGACATAAGGCAAAAATAGTAATGAAAGACAAACTTGTCGCCATGACCCGAAGATGTAGGGATACCGCCTGAGTGCGGAATAGTTAACATCGATGCCTGCACTAAGCAAAAACAAAAACGACTCACTTCACTAAGTGAATGCTGACCCATTTCTCAATAGCCTCGTCTAGTACTTGTTTTGCAGGGAGCAGGAGCTGGTGTTTGAAAGGATTGTAATCTAGATTTGTCAGCGAAAACAAACAAGGAATGAAACGAGACGGACTATTGTCCTGAGTTTTCCAGGACCACGAAACTTCAATCGAGAGCAGTTTTGCAGGTGCTGGTAATTGAAGATGGGTAGACTTGAGGCGTACTAGAAAGCTACTAAGCGCTTGAACCATGCTTGCTTGAAGAAGATAGCCATGACATTACGTTTCACATTTGCTTTGCCATCCAGTTGAGCTTCGTTGATATCGTCAATACCTAGCTGTTCCGCATTATCACGCATATAAGTCAAAAAACGATTCCAGACAGCTGAGCTCTTGAAGGTGTCGGCGGTAACGGGTGCGTTGCGCACTCGCCCTTTGAAAGAAAGATAAAATTCCGGAGAAAGGGCAGCTTCTATTTTCTTTGGAAGCCTCTTTTCAGTAACAAGCACGGGCGTATCTTCACTTCCGACGAGAAGGCGATGCCGTATGCCTAAGGAAAGCGAAAGCTGTTCCACGGCTACACGGATATTCGAATGGCTAATAACAGTTGGCATTTTCCCGTGCAGTTTTACTCAGGAAGAAAAATGCAATTATTGAGTTTTTTTATCATTCACAACGATGTCGGCTTACTTGGCACAGTCGCTGCTTAGTGAGAGGCTGAGGTGTGGGTGAGAAGGCAGGAGGTGGTGGTGTACAGCCACACCGCGCGAGCCCTTCCCTTCTCCAATCGCCTGACAATCCAATCCTTTACGGACGGCCACTCTCTTCCGTCTCTCACACCCATCGTCCCGCTCGATCTAACGAGCCATGGTGCGTAATATACAGCGCCTCTTTCTTTAACTCTCATAAATACTCTTCTAGACCTCTAACGAGAACGAGCAAAAGATCATCGAGGTCCGCAAGCGGATAGAGACCGAGCGCAAGCTCCTGCAGGCGTCACAGCTGCTCCGGCAGGCGACGACAAATCCGGACGTACTTCGACAAAATGAAACAAAGATGCGGGAATCAGAGCGCTCCATTTTCTATCTTGAAGGCGTCCTCCGTGACCTTGAACAAGGCGTAGCCACCGGCGGTCCTGGCGGTCCAAGTGGACAAGGCGGCGGGATGCCTGGAAATCGTCAGTCTGCCGGGGGCCTGCCCTCTTCACCAAACATGGGAGGGCGTCCTGGCCAGCATTCACCGACGACGTCTTTTCAGCAACCCCGTGGGTCAGGAGATGCGCGCCCTGTTGGTGGTGGGAAGCAGTACTCGAACCTTGATCTCATCCGTGCAGAGACACCATACACACCCGCGAAGATCTCCCGTATGTTACACCAACTCGAATTTAAGCTTCAGGTGGAAAAGCAATACAAAGCTGGTATCGACAAGATGTCGCGCCTGTACCAAGCCGACGGCGATAAGAAGTCTCGCGCGGATGCGGAGGCTAAGCGTGTTGAATCGGACCGCAAAATCGCTCTTCTACAAACGGCTTTGAAGCGGTACAAAAATTTGCATGTGTTAGATGTGGTAGATGACGACGACGATGAAGGTGCGTTAATTTAACTTGGTTTATCTCGTTCCTGCAACATTTCACAACTCACACCTACGTTCATAGGACAAGAAGTCGATGGTCAACGAAAAGAGAATCTCCGAAACAAGCCACTTTCCGGTAAATTGCAAGTCACTATTAAAGGTGCACGAGAACTCGAGCATATGCCGATTGCCTCGACCGGTCTCAAGCCTCGATCTTCCTCAAAGAAGGTTATAGAGACCTATGTCAACATCAAGGTCGAAGGCACGCAGCAAGCGCGCACACATTCTTCAAGAACAGACCGCTGGCTCGAGGATTTTGAAATTCCCGTCGACAAGGCAAACGAAGTTGAGATTGCGCTTTATGACAAGCAGGTTGGCGATACAAACCCTGTTCCTATTGGTCTTCTTTGGATCCGCATATCCGACCTTGTTGAGGCAATGCGCAGGCAGAAGGTCATGATGGAGACCGCCGGGCAGGGCGGGTGGGTCACTGCTGGTGCAATGCATGGACAAGGTGGGCCGGAAGGAGCACCAGGAGGGAGCATTCCGCCATACGGGTCAGCAGGAGGTGATGTTACGCTGGGCTTTCCGGCAGGGCCTCCAAGTGGGATGCAGCAGGGCCCCCAGGTTGATGGCGTTGATGGATGGTTTGCAGTCGAACCTGCAGGTGCAATTGCTCTACATCTAAACTTTGGTAAGAAGACTTCTCTCGCTACATTTTTTCGTGTTTTAAGTTTGATGTTTGCTACCAGTCAAGGAAAATATTCGTAAGCGAGCCGCAGATCGTCCTGGTGGTTTAGGGCGACAGGGCGCTGTGCGTGCGCGTAAGGAGGAGGTGCACGAAATGAATGGCCATAAGTTTGTGCAACGCCAATTCTATCAGATTGTGCTTTGCGCTTTCTGTAACGAGTTTCTGCTCAACGCAGTTGGCTATCAGTGCGAAGACTGCAAGTATACATGCCACAAGAAGTGCTACGAGAAGGTGGTTACAAAGTGTATCTCAAAATCCAATATTGGGGTAAGCGACCCCGACTTCTTGACTTGTGTACTTGAAACCTATCAGCTTCGCAGGATGACGAAGAGAAAATCAACCATCGCATTCCGCATCGCTTCGAGCCCCTCACAAATATTGGTGCAAATTGGTGTTGCCATTGCGGACTTATGCTGCCTCTTGGTCGAAAGAATGCGCGCCGTTGCTCAGAATGCGACATTACCTGTCATGCACACTGCGCACATCTTGTTCCTGACTTCTGTGGGATGAGCATGGAGACGGCCAATCAGCTTTTGCGTGATTGGAAGGATATCAACCGCGCAAAGAGCTCCCGCCCTACACCTACAGGACGACCGCCGAGCAAAATACAGCATACTCCGCAGAGGTCAAGTACAAGCGAACAGCAGATGAGCCAATCCTTCGACCGTATGCGCCTTGAAGGAGGACCTGGCTCCCCTCCGCCAGACCATTACCAGCAATCTCCTCAGCAACCAATCCAGGACCCGAGATACCAACAATACCCTGTTCAGCAGCAGCCTATGCGACCTCCGCCTGGTGCCAGACCACCTGCCGGGTTTCCGGATGCTCAGCCCGCCGCTCGACCAATGTCTGGTGAACAGTATCCACCTCCCGCGGGCGGAGACGGGTATGGGCCACCTGGCTACGAGGTGCGTTCAATTCTATACTAGCTTCTCGTAGTAAGGACTAAAACATACCGTAATTTCGACTCTAATTTCAGCGTACGCCACAACCTCCTCCCAAACCCTACCCATCGTCGCCTGGACCAGCTAACGCGCCACTAGCTAACCGACCGGACCGTGCCTCCTCCATTCCCGGCTCACCACAACTACCCCCCGCGCCTCAGCCGCACCGCCCGCCGCTCCCCGCAACGCCACAACAGGCATCTGCGCATCTTCCGCCCCAGGCCTCCGCGCCCCCTCAACACCCTGCAGCACAGCAAATCGCCCAGCAGCAACAGCAACAACAAATGCAACGCAAGCCGAAGAGGAAGGTTGGGCTCGATGATTTCAACTTCTTGGCAGTGCTTGGGAAGGGTAATTTTGGTAAGGTAATGCTTGCAGAGGAGAAGAAAACAAACGGTTTGTACGCGATCAAGGTGTTAAAAAAAGAGTTCATCATCGAGAACGACGAAGTCGAGAGGTACGGTTATCAGTTCACCATCTACTGGTTACAAAGAGATTAAATGTCTTGCACTATAGTACGCGCTCCGAAAAGCGCGTGTTTATGACTGCCGCACGCGAGCGCCATCCTTTCCTTCTTGGGCTTCACTCGTGCTTCCAGACCGAAACTCGTGTTTATTTCGTCATGGAGTACGTTTCCGGTGGTGACTTGATGTTACACATTCAACGCAAGCAATTCTCTCTTCGTCAGGCAAAGTTTTATGCCTGCGAAGTTTTGTTGGCTTTGGAGTATTTCCATCAGAACGGAATTGTCTACCGGTACGCCATCTAGTTATTAGAAGAATAGGTGATATGTCAAGAACTGATAGGATCCTAGTGACCTTAAACTTGACAACATTCTTTTGACACTTGACGGACATGTGAAAGTGGCTGACTATGGTCTCTGCAAGGAAGATATGTGGTTTGGTTCCACCACGAGCACTTTTTGCGGCACGCCAGAGTTTATGGCTCCTGAGGTACTTCTTATTTTATGTTTTAACGCCATTTTTACATATGTGTCCAGATTTTGCTCGAGCAAAGATACGGTCGTGCGGTTGACTGGTGGGCCTTCGGAGTGTTGATGTACGAAATGCTTCTTGGGCAGTCGCCGTTCCGGGGAGATGACGAGGATGAAATATTCGATGCAATTCTTGAAGACGAGCCGTTGTATCCTATCACAATGCCCCGGGATGCTGTTGCAATTTTGCAAAAGGTAAACGATAGGCCTTTTCAACATTTATACGGAATTCAGGCATCAACTGAAAGCTTATCCAGTTACTCACACGTGATCCAAATCGTCGTCTTGGCTCAACAAAAGCTGATGCTGAAGAGATCAAGAAGCAACCTTTCTTCAAAGATGTCAACTGGGATGATGTTTTCCATAAGCGTATACCGCCCCCTTACTGTCCCACGGTGGTAAGTTTCTCTATTTCTCCAACAAACATATGTGGGTGGTATCTGATGTCGTGTGATGCAGAATGGGAGTGCGGACACAAGCAATTTCGATGAGGAGTTTACGAAAGAGAAACCGACACTAACGCCTGTACATGGACAATTGACGTCGAGGGATCAAGCCGAATTCAATGGGTTTTCATGGGTGCGCAATCTGTTGGAGTCTTTTCTCACTTGTCCTTCTAATAACGGTTTAATTTTTTAGGTGGCAAATTGGGCAGATGTTTAACAAATTACCGCTTGTTCTCATTGAGGGATGTACCTTGGCTAAATCTCCCTGTTGCGCTAGGGTATACTACTTGTTACAATGATGTTTACTTTTCTTTCACTCTCATGTCACGATCACTCTTCCCTGCTCTCTTCTGTAGACAGCGAGAATAATACGAAGGACGATATTATGTGCTATAACCTCTGGATCAATAATCTGAGCAACCCCAATAGAAAACATCAGCTGCATTGATTTATAAATGATGAGGATCTATTCAATTTCTGATGTTGAAGCTCGTAAGAATGTCTTGGTAGAGAACTACAGCCGCAGCACTTCTTTACCGGGCATTTAGGATGCCTGTATAATACATATGTCATAGAGTCAAGTGCTCGGCAGAGAAGTGTGAGAACTGTAAATGACAGTTGTATGTTATGTAAGCACTGCTCTCAAATACACACAAAATTAGGAAGGAAGGAGAGAACATAAGAGGCCATAAGAGGAGCTTAGCTATAGGTAGAAGAAGTGGTAAAAGACTCTCTTGAGAGGTGAACGTAACTAAGCTACATTGACTACCTCTACTTGTGGCTACGATAGTATTATTGAGCTTGAATTTCAATATCCGGAGCTCCAGTAAAAACAGCATTTAAACTGGAGAATAATTGTCTCTTTTCTAATAATATTGTATTTTGAGAAGCTGGTTTAACCTCGACTGGTGATGTGAATTTTAGGTTCGGGCAGTAGACCCAGGCCTCTTGGTGTAAACATTACGAGTTAATCTCCGCTCCGTTGTGGGGGCAAATAAAAATAAATGCACTGATGGGTAAGTTCAAATACTACTCCTCGTAGTCCATATCGAAGAACTTACGTACAAAAGCGACGGCTCTTAGAATGAGTAAGGGTTGCATTTAGCTTTCATCTGGTGATACACCTGTGCGCATGAGGCTCGAGCTGATCGCTTCAATCCTTCTATTTTTGCCAGTTGCTAGTATAAGTTAGAGCTCACCATGCTGATACTGGATCGCAGGTGGTTGCGTTGGTTAGCTATACGAGGAGGAATACTTAACTTGGTACTAGGTAAGTACTTATTGCTGTGGGCATTTGCCAACAACCACCGGCAGTTACCGTTCCACTCCCCGCGTGTTCGTAATTTATGCCGAAATGAAAGAAAGATACGAATAAGAACAAAGAAAGACAAACAAAAACAATAAACACTTACCATTATATGAAACCAGAGTATAGAAACACGTTGCTGTGGACACCAACAACCATTCATTTCAAAGCATGTAAGTATTGTCTGATCCCTTGCAAAGGTAGTTAGGGGTCCCAGCCGTTCATCGCAAAGATTGTTGTCAATGCCAAGTAGCGAAATACAATGTCCATATTTGGATTCGCCGTCTTTATTAACACTGCACGGTCTTAAATGCAAGTAGATAAAGCCCACTAGTTTTTGGCCGCTCGCCTCACCTCAAGCCTCCCCTCCTTCCCTCCCTTCCCCTCTTTTACATCTTTCCTTTGTACAAATATGCAGCTTCGCCTTCTTATTACTGCCTTGACGGCCGTAACAATTCTCTCACTCTTCAACTCCATCGTGTCTGCTGCGCCATTGAGTGTCGAATCGTCGAGTTCACTAGATGCTGGATCATCTCGTACACAATTGGACGTTCAACCCTCTGAGGAAGCTAGAGTTTTAGAGGTTCCGACGTTGTTAAACGATACCTCCAAGTTAGTCAATGTACAGGCAGCATCTCGACTCATAGGACAAGGTACGTAATGTTAAAGGGAAAGCGTGTCTAAAGTATGAAACTTATATTCAATATGCTTTCTCAGGCACGTGGTATGATCCTGGTCTAGGCGCTTGCGGAAAGACCAACAAGGGGTCCGACATGATTGTGGCAGTCGCGGCGAGTAGATACGATTCTTTCCCTGGCGCAACCAGCAACCCAAACAAGAATCCAATTTGCAAGAAGAAGATCAAAGTGACGTGTGAGCATAGCTTGTTTATTATCAGATCGCCTAGTTGACCCAGTCTCTTCACAGACAATGGAAAGTCAGTTACCGTTGCCGTCGTTGATCGCTGTGTTGGCTGCAAAATGAACGACTTGGACTTTTCACCTGGGGCATTCAAAAAGCTTGCACCGTTATCTAAAGGGCGGTTGAATGGGATAACATGGAGCTATGTGTAGAAGGGCTCGGAGTTGTTGCCTCTCGGTTCGTGACAGGATCTCCTTATGGAATAGTCAGCCACGGTTGAAATAGCGACAGGCCTTGGCGATAATTATATCGTTAGTAATATGTAATATGCCATTATGTTGTTGCCTAATAATGGAGAAGTGTCGCCAAGTGCTGCGAAAAACGTGATACAATGGGAGTTAGTAGGTAGTCCTTAGTGTTGCCTGGTCAAGTGTTGATGCGGCGGTGATTGCGGATCCGGCTTTTTTGGCTGCCACGTGCGCATAATTCCCGTCGACGCGCCGCGGAGGACCTTGCCTTGAATCTAATTCCTAGCCATCTCCAACCGTGTCGCGTCGCCCCCCTCTCTTGCTTTTCCTCTCCTTTTCCCCACACGTCTTGGCGCAAAATGTCCGACGATGTAGCAAAAGAACAACTTATTGAACACTTTGGACCTTTACTGAGATCAGATGATGCTTTATTGAGTGAATGTGTGCTTTAAATCCGCCAGATAAATGCAAGTTCGATTTAAGTAATACATCATACTCTTTAGGCTTGAATATGTGCAAGACCTTTGCTCTTTCACCTGAAGATTTGTTCTACAAATGGGAGGCTTACAATTTCAACACCAAGCACACGCTCACGCTTGCCACTGTACGCGATTGGCGTGCGCAGCTGTCGCGGGAGAAGGAGCGTGAAGCAGAGATGGCGCGGTCGAAGGCAATTCGGGCAGGGCTCATGAATATTGACATGAGAGGGAGGACAGGCTCTAGAGGAATGGGGATACCCAGCGCATCTAATGTGATGAACATTGGGAGGATGGGTGTGGTAAGTAGTGGCGTGGGGACTATCGCTGGAACATCCGAGGCAAGCAAGACGACGCGTTCGGCGGCTGCGGGGCCTAGCCGCGTTAAATATGAGGGAGCTGCAATGGACGAGAATTCGCGTAAAGGCAGGGGATGTAAGTGAAGTCACAGCTTTGTTGCACACTCTCACTTCCCTAACAAAGGCCAGATAGATACATGTTTGAGAAGGTCTCCGAGCGGAGCGACTGTAAGTCCTGGGATTGGTATCCATCTGACCCTTTTTGCTAAAGTATAGACAAAAATCAGTTTTGGATGACAGGATAGATGAGCTTGCCGAACTCATTCACACACACTATGAGATTGAGGACTTTGGCAATCCCGCCGATTCAACTGGTGTACGTTTCTACTTGATCATATGCTTCTGGTCCTCTGATTTTCTAACCAGCAAGATTGCGTTGTCGTCGGCCGCATAACATCTGACTGGGAGTCCACTCCTAGTTCTAAGCTCAGCGAGACTACAGTTATGCTAGAGTCCTCGCGCGCGATGGGCTCTGGTGGGCGGGTGCCCCTACGCTTCGACACAAATCTCCTCCTTCGTGGAGCTGCATCTGGTACAGGGGGGGTTAACTTGTTTCCTGGTGCAATTGTCGCGCTTAGAGGCAGCAACGGGGGCGGAGGCTCATTCCTAGCCAAGGAGGTTTTGGCCGTAAGTTCAATGTGTAGCAGTATATATATTACTGGGCCTAACGCCGACACAGTTACCCCCTTTGAAGCAGAAGCCTCGTAATGGGAGCTCGAAAACTGAACCGTTTGACATGGTTATTGCATCAGGACCCTTCACATCCGACGCAGACCTCGAATATAAGCCATGGCGGTCGATGCTCAAAGCTTTGCGAGAATCCAAGCCCGCAGTCCTCTTACTCGTTCGTCTTCTTTGTCATGCTGTACTTCAAATCGGTCCCTGATATCCATGTATGTTTCAGTGCGGCCCCTTTTTAGATTCTTCACATATCCTCTTCCGCACAGGCGACGTCGATAAGACCCCTTCAGAGTATTTTCAGATTTTATTTGTGGAGCCTTTGCGCAAATTTTTGGATGCGTCACCCGGATCGATCGTTCTCATTGTTCCTAATGTAAGGGATATTGTTAGTCTTCATGCGGTATATCCGCAAGCCGAGTTCGGGACAGAAGTATTCGATGATCCTGTACGAGATTTCTTCGCCTTGAAAAGTTTTTGATTAACCTCCTTCAAAGCGCGTTCGTCTTCTTCCTAATCCAGCCAAGTTCTCAATCAATGGCCGAGACTTCGCTGTATCATCAGTAGATGTGCTCTATCACCTTCGTACCCAACAGTTTACCAAACGCACATACAACGAGGTTGCTTCCACCACGTTTGCTGGTGATGATAGCGATGTGATGGCGGGGTTATGTCGCGATGTTTTGAGGCACAGAACGTAAGCCATTGTTATTCTTCCAACGAGTTGCTCTTAAGTGACACTTAACCCTTTTGGTATTTGTAGGTTTTATCCTATTTTCCCAAGCCCGCATGGACTAAGCCATGAAGTCAATCTTGATGTCTCGCACATGGATGGCCTCGTGCTCGCGTCTATGGAAGAGCCTGCTCCAGATGTACTCATTCTACCGAGCCGATTGAAGCATTTCTCCAAGGTTAATCAGCCAAAAATTACCACTACAAACTTACTCATAGGTACCATGCCCAGATTGTTGACGGGACCGTAGTTGTCAATCCGTCGTTCGTCGCGAAGGAAACATACGTGTTGTTACAGGCGGGTGGTCGTAATGACACTACCGCAAGAGAAGACTTCAAGATTGATATTGTCAAGATAAGTGAATAAAGTGCATGCACTATGTTTTCGTTGGTCAAAATCTGGTAGGTATAAAAGAATGTGGTGGCAGACATGGGGAACATGGAGAGGCCCTGAAGATAGTAAACAGTTGATTCATTTCTCCAAAACAAACTACTTGGAGAAAACAAATAGAGAAAAAATAATCCATATGTATATTACCACTTTGGCGTCTGTGTTTATGCGAAATCGTCAAGTTTATCCTTACCAATCAGAGGAATCCACTCTCCTGCAATAGCCTCGCCATCTTCTCGTCCTCACGCTCACGCGGCTCTCTTTCAAGCGAAAGGTTCCAGAATTCATCTGTGAGCGACTGTTCTGAACCAGTGTACTGATTCAGACAGTCCTCAATGAAGCCAAGGAGTGAAGGAACCGGTTGGAGATTGTAATGGCGCGCCTGCCATCGCTTGATATCATTGATAACTTCCGCCGCCTTATGCCGCTTCGAAAAGTTGATCAGGTCGCCTTCAATATTGTCTGGGTTGCCGTCTTGAATGAAGGTAAGCTGGGTAAGGTAGACACCTTATATCACATATGGTATTCGTGGTTTAGCCCCAAATGTATAAATAAACAAAGTAGCACTCACCGAAGAATGGGACGCAGGGGGGTGAGACTTTCGTCAATGTCTGTCGGTAGTTGTTGAAGTTCTTTCCGCTGTCCATCATATACTCGCAGACCTCAAGTTGTGAAGTCGTACGCTGGTTCACCTGCTCCCAGGTGCGCTTCAGCCGTCGAATAGATGGACTACCAAGTCCAGAAACGATGGCGAGCATAGTGGAGAAATTTTGGAGTTGGCGGCATTTCTATGGTCATTCTGTATTAGCAACAAGCTGAATGTTAAAACATAAAACGACACACGTCAGCTACTTGAATGAAGTGTTTCATAATGCTAGCACGCTTCCTCGAATCTTCTTTACGGAGGATGGAGTCGATAACCCAAACCGCGATCTAAAATGTTCAATTAAGATACGCCGTTGTAAATTCATAGTGCGAACACGGACCTGATTCGAAGTTTGAATGATAGCAGGGATATGATCAAGCTTGCCCGAACGTTGTTCCCTAGAACGCAGAATACACTCCATCGGCCTGATCTTCATATATAACTGGCTTTCCATCAAAGTCAACTGTCTCGCAAGCTCTGTTGGATCAATATCTATGACTTTCATCTTCTTGCCAAGTAGACGAGGTATGATTGGCACTGGGGTCTGCTGTGTGTGCACGACGTGTCGTTGAAGGCCCTCATCGCGCTCGGCGCGCTCTACCCACATAAGACATTGCTTCGCGGCAGCCTGGCCTTTGACATCGTCACGATTGAGGAATTGTTTGATTTTAGTAAATATGTATTGATCCTCCTCTTCCAAAACGCCATCCTCGTCCATAACAAGAGTCTTGAAAGTGTTGAAAACACTTTGACAATATCAATCTCTATGTTTACATGGCAGAGAAAAGCCACACATACCGAGTACGGACAATATGCTGCTTGAGTTTCTTCCATTCCTCGAGTTCCATAGGTTTGAGATCTTCAGGCGGCTCAAGCTGATACCTCTCGATAAGCAGGTTGAACAAAGTATCAAGGTCTGTGAATGACTTCCACGTCATCATGAATGTCTTGATGAATTTGGTATCTGCGGCAAAGTTAGAAAACACAATAAATTAGTAAATACGCTACTCACCTGTATTGTCTTGAGCAGTCAAACGCTCAATGAGCGCTGTGATAGTCCCTGCCTTGATGCTCCCATCACTTGCATCCATGACGAGCTCCTGCGGGTTGATATTACTGCGAAGATACCATGGCGTAGCGTCGGGGTTTTGGTTCTTGATATAATGTTGTGGTGCATCCGAGCCCAGCCAGCGCTCCAGATTCTTCCCTGCCTTCTTCTTTGACGGGCCTGGCACAACATCCTCATCGTCAATCGGACTCAATTCCGATTCAAACTCTCTGCGCTGTGCTGGCACGACTCCCCCAGTTGCGTTTGATTCAGATGTATTCCACGTGGGAGTCGGAGGCATTTCCTCCGTCGGCGAGTGGCTCTGGTCTGAATTTGTGCGATATCCGTCGTCGAATGGCGGGACGCCACCGGCAGCCGGGCGTTGGAATGCACGCTCGAGATCGACCATGTCTTCTTCATCATCGATTGCAGAGCCACCGAACTTGGTATTCGAACGGGGGGAGAGAAGTGGGCGGAGCGTGCTCTCGATTACGCTCACACGAGACATGCGCCTGTCAATCGATGCGCGGTATTCGCCCGAGGATAGGCGTGCCTGCTCCACTCCTAGCCCGACGAGTGCTTCGAGAGTGGCTTGCACGGATTCAGCGTTTGCAGCAAGCGTATCCGTGATCGAGGCTAGCGCACGCGAAGTACTGTGGCCAGGCTGGTCCAGGTGTGCTTGGCGAAGCGCCTGTGTATGCGTGAGCAACAACGCGCTATCATCGTAGATTGCCTGCACGACTGCTTCAAGCTGGCGTACGAGCCCACGTGCGTCTCGTACTGTACGCATGTAGGCCTCGACCGCTGCGCTCTGGGCTACAGGTACTGCGGGATATCCGTCGATGTCAACGTGTCGAGCAATGTGAACGTCTGCGACAAAAAGAAGGAATGTAGAGAACCCAGCGATGATGTCGCGTGCATAACCCGTCACTTGAGTGACCGTGTGTTGACCGTGGGATCGTAGCATAGCCGAAAAGCCTGCAAGAGAACCCGAAAGTTGTGCGACGGATTGTTTCAATTCGACGACGACTTGAGCACCAAGAGTCTGTTTCGGCACCTCGCCCTCATCATCCAACGCAACCCAGCCGAAGCCTTTCCAACTTGCTGCTGCACCTCCGCCGGGTAAACCGAACCCAATGTTGTCTGGGGAAAACACTCCGTACACCCGCTTGGCACCGATCCGCGAATGCCGGTGCACGCGCTGCACATCCATCGCAAAAGCGCCCAGCGCTTGTGTGAGGTCCGCTGCGTCTCCTTCTAGCCTGGCACCAGCATCACGCATAGGTACCTCTGAGTCGTACCCAAGCGCACGCACGGAGAGCACGAGTTTAGATAGGGTAGCAGTCACCTTCCTCTGTGCGGGCTTGAGCTGTACCTGAGTGCTTTGTCCCACCCCTGTAGGAGCGCTCCCTGGTGGAAGGACCTCGGGTGGGATTGTACCCGACGGGAGTGCGGAGATGTATAGGAGGTCCCGGACGGCGTTAACGACATGGCCTACGCGTTCATGGATCCCGACAATATGCTCCGCGGCGGTGGGGAAATCAGGTGTTTGCGCGAAGTCGACAACCGAGCTGATTGCATGTTCAATGGCATCCATTAGCTCACGGACTGACTGCGGTTGTGGTGCGGCCATAGACTGTTGCAAAGAATGTGCGGCCTGTTCTGCTGCGGTAAGTTCAAGCGTCCCATCTTTTCGTGCTTGATCAATGCTTCGTTGAAGGGGCGTAAAGTCGGTGTGGTGCTCATCATGTCCAGGTTGGATGTCGGACCCATCTGAATAAACGCTATCTCGCCGGCTCGTTCGGCTCAGGTCGGAGTCGGACCGCATGCGCTGGAAGGCTTCGCCTCCGTTTACTGCTCCCATCGTGGTCAGAGAGGAGTTGGAGGAGTTATTTGTGCCTGAGGCAGTTGAAGGGAGGGTCCATTGGGTTTCGCCTGTGATCTTGTTCAAGTAATAGTGCGCAAGCTTATCTTCCGTCAGCCGACGAACCCAAGGCTCGGGTGTACGCGCACGCTTCGGCATGCCGAACGTATTGAGGGCTTCACGTTCGGAGCTCTGTGCGCGACTGCCGAGTCCCAAGACAGGCCCTGTACCTTGACGACTGGGTTGACCTTGGCTGGCTTCTGGGATATCATTGCTGCGTTCGGTTGGGAGGTCGCGAGATTGCTGGCCGGTTTGTGTGTTGACATAGAAGAGCTGTGGCATCAATAATATGAGAACTACTGTCATGACGTATTTGATCAAGAACGTACTTGGCCGTCGGAAGTGACTCGTGGGACCCAAAAATCGGTGGTAGACGACGAATCGTCACGGAGGTCGACACCAGCAATGCCGTTCACCGCACGTTGAAGGTCAGCACCAGCACCAGCCCAGTCCGCGCCATCGTCGCCTCCCATTACATCCGCCATATCCACCACCGAGTTCCTCTGTGGCGCATGTGCTCCGTTTGCGGCCGGCGCTGTGAGCATGTTCGGCTGTTCCTGACGCTGCTGTTGCTGCTGCGAAGACTGCGCTGGCTCCGGCGCAAGCGGCTGCTGCGTGGGAAGTACCTGGACATAGTTTGAAGGAAACCATCCGCGTTCGTCGCCCAGCAAGCCGTCCCACCAGCCCGACTCGAGACAGGAAAGAACCTCAATGATGTCGCCCCTGCGAAACGAGAGTGACGAGGGGTCGGTCGACTGGTAGTCATACGACGCCTGGACGAAGAATGTAGAGATATATTCTTCTTCTTCTGCGCCGTCTTCATGTTCAATTTCGGGGTGCCCGTTCATAGCGCCGTCGTTATAAAAATTCGCCTGAGCGCCGTAACTAGCGGTCGCAAGCATGAGAGTGGGAGTGTGAGGAAGAGAGATGGGCTTCACTACCGCTGATGTGCCCGAGGCTGAGGGGCTCGGGCTTCTTCCCTGATTGGGTTCCGCGTACAAACAAACATAACACGTGGTCTTATTTTAAACTTCAGTACCCATGGCTACATACACCAGCGGCTACAGACAATCAAGGGGAAAAAAAATCAAAGCACAATCAGCTATCGATTATCGCTTCAGCGTCCTTTGCTTTTCCGCAAACTCGACAATCTTCCGGTCAACAAACATTCCTTTTCGTTCGCGAACGCCATCCATATACGCCTTCGCCACGTTCGTTCGGTCGGCTTTCTCGCCCAGGTCCTCAAGCTCCTCTTCTGTCCGCGGGACCCAGAATGGGTCCAGGTCGAGTAGTTCATACCTACGGGGATGTCAGTGGCGCGTTCGCAAGATTGCCGGAGATGGGTACCCACCCACTGAAAATCAGCTGGGGACTCGCAGCACCTGAGGTCTGCTTCCGGATGTCTGAAATTGAACCTTAGTTCTACATTTCCATCGCGACTGCCGGAGAGTGTAGAGAGCGCACCATCTGCAAAACCGAAACTTTCCACCACAGGTAGCAGGGCGCTAACAGTGAAGAAGGACGTGCCCTCCTTCATCTCCTCTGCAACGATACGCCCACGTCGTTTCGCGACGACACCGTAAACTTTACCCAGCACATCAGCTATGCACGCTAAAATATCAGCATGTTTGCCAGTTGAAAGAAGTAAATGGACTGACTTGAGGCCTGAATATCACAAGTATACATCGCTAACATCAACCTCGGCGACCAGTCTAAGAGCCCGTTTCGACAAGCATCCTTTACGGCCGAGATGAGAGATCCAGTGACTTGTGCCATCCGGTTTTGCTCTGCAAAGCGCCGCGCTCTTTCATATGCCTACTCCTAGAACAACCAGAAAAATAATAACGTACCTCTCTCCCCCTCTACACCCTCCTTGTCTACCTTCAACGCCTCGACAAAATACGCCACACCTTCGACTGGCTCAGCACACAACGGTCCTTGAAACGTTGCGATCTGGAATCCGTGCTCTACATGGCCGTCAAAGTCTCGTACAACACGGGCGACTGTATCTGCTTCAGCGATTGTAGCGTCAAGTCGGCGTCTCAACCTGTGTGGAATCCCAATTAGTAAACGAGACACAAATGGCTCATTTCAAGCAGCAACTGACGAATTAGGAGCGTTCAAATCCCGGTTGTCGACCAACAAGCAGCTCCCACTCCCCAGTGGCCCAAATGCCCACACTCTATTCGCAATGCTCGTCCATTCTCCGCCGGCTTGGGCGCACACCTTCTCCAACTGTGTCCAGAACTGCTCTGGCTTGACAGTTGGCGCTCGAACTACGTCGGTCTGTACGTCCTTCTCTTCCTCCTCCTCTTCAATGTCTTCTTCGATGGTTGCCGTATCTCCTTCGTTTTTCCTGCCGTTACTTCCATCCGCTCCTGCTGATTTCTCGGGAGAGGACACCTTTTCTTCCTTCGCCTCTCTTGCGGATCTCTCGCGAAGCAGTCTTCGCACAACGGTTGCGTTGTTTCTCAAGAATTCTACGATGACCTTTGGTACCGGTGCCGCACGGATAGTAAAGCTAATTAATCCCTGCGAGCTCGCACCATGAATTGTCCCTCGAGCTGCGCCGGCTGTTTTCGGAGGTGCCATATCTGCGTTCGTATTGGGTGTAAGCAAAACAGACAATCAAATAAGAAAATATGAGGGCATACCGGGTGCTTTGACGGCCGTTTCGCGAAACGGTACGATTGGCTTCGAAGCCTGGATCTCCACTTTGGCAAACCGCTCCCGCAGGTCCTTCAGACATCTCTGTACGCATCAATTTAATCAATCTTCAAAGTAAAAAAGGACCACTCCATGACACACTGGCGTACCTCAAGGTGCAGCTCTCCCGCAGTGACAATGACGTGCTCGCCCGTGCGCTGCTGGAATGTCTCAACACACGGATCGGATTGTGCAAGGAGCTTCATGCCCGCCACCAAGCGAGGCATATCTGCCGGTGCCTCAGGCTCAAGCGCGACACGGACGATGGGGGAAGCCTGTGCACACAAATGGGTAAGTACAATACGCGCAACGCGGCTCGACGGTTTTGAACGTACACCGCGGACTGCCCCGCCCAGGTTGACCACCCACTCGTTCCCCCCTTCCGTTTGCTCGTCTTCAGCTAACCCTACCGCTTTCGGAGCACAGATCGTCCCATTCCTCCACACCTTGCCCTCCAGGCCCCTGATCGCAAACACGTTCCCTGCCTGCACTTTTTCGACCTGTACCAGCTCTCTGCCCATCATCGTGTACAGCCCCTCGACCTTCGCCTTCACCACGTGTTTCGCGTTTCGCGGGTGGTCCGGCGGGAGGTCCGCGTTGAACTTGGGCAGGAGTACGCAGACGACACGACCGACATGGAGGGTTCCCGAGTACAATCGCGCAAAGCCCAGGAGCGTCTCCCCCTCCTCAGCGGGCGGCGGCGCGGCGGCAGTATCTGTCTCCGCCTCCCGCTCCCGGACGAGCGGCGAATCCGCGCGCTCGGGCAGAGGTGTCGCCGCCCCACTGTCCGGCACCGACTCTTGGCCGTCCTGTTGCTGCTGCTGCTGCTGCGCCGCCGCGCGAGCTGCACGCGCCTCGACTGCCCGCCGCCGCATCTCATCTGCACGGACGGGCTTCCGCCGATGCTCCGGCAGGTCCTTGGACGGGACCGCGAACATCTTACTCACGTACGCCGCCACGCACGCCTCCTCGCCCGCGTCGCACGAGAAGAGGTCCCGCTCGAGCTTGTTGCTCGGCTCGACCGTGCTCTCCCGAAGGTCCGGGTAGAGCATCTTCGGTATCCGCGTGCGTTGCGCGACAGATGGCGCAGGGACGACGTCGATGATCGCTTGGATGATGCAGGTTGACAGTGGAAGCCACTGTGTGAAGATGGTGGACAGGAGGTGGCGGGAGTCGCGCGAGTTGAGGTCGCGCGGGTGGATTTTGAGGTTCAGAGCGGAGACGATCTTGGGTATCTTTTCTGGATTTCTAATAAAATGTTCGCATAAGAGCCAATCAATCAAGTATGCATGTCTGTGGAACCACTTACGGGTTGAGAACGACGGCATCATACACCGCCCATATGTTCTCCAGCACGATTTGTACGAAGAGTGGCTTGAGGGCACGACCTTTGAGGTGCTTCATGCCTATGACGCGTTTCGTCTTCGGCTCGAGGTAGTAATCTCCCCATAGCACGCGGCGCAGATTCGCCTCGCGGATCCCCAACTTTGCGGCGAAGAGCTGCGCGAACCGACCGACGCGGAAGCCCCAGCCGTCGATGGCGGAAGCGAAGATGACGTTGCCGCGCTCGGGTGCAAAGTAAATGTCCTCGTCGTCCTTTTCCAAAAACGCCTCGTCTTCCTCTTGCTCCTGTGCGGGGGAGGTGGAGGCGGTAGCAGTAGCGTCCCCCTCAGCCGCCTGGGCGTCCCGCTTGGCTGCGAGGCGTTTCTCGCGGGCCTCGCGCCAGCGGAGGTCGTCCTCCATGCGTTCGCTCGCGAAGAAGCTGCCGACGACGGCGTTGGCCTGCTCGACGAGCTGTGCGAGGTGGTGGTACGCCTCCGCGGGCGAGAGGCGGAGCTCGGTGATCAGCCGGTCGAACTTGTTCACGACGAGGATCGGGCGGAGGCGATCCTGCCACGCCTGGCGGAGGACGGCGATCGTCTGCGTGCACACCCCTTCGACCACGTCCACGATCACGAGCGCGCCGTCGACGAGACGGGAGGCAGAGGATACCTCGGAGGAGAAGTCGACGTGACCGGGAGTGTCGATCATGTTGACGACGTATGTACGCGCCGAGCTAGCTGCTTCCCGTCAGTGTTTTGGGCAACTTTTTATGTACGAAGAAAAAAAAAGACTAGATCGGACGCACCGTTGCCGTCGGCGTCCTTTCCGAGCACCTTGAACTGGAGGGAGACCGCGCTGGACTCCATCGTGATCCCGCGCTCCTGCTCGTCCTCGCGCGCGTCGAGGTAGCGGATCTTGCCGGCCATGCGCGGGGAGATGATGTTGTTGGCGGCGAGGAGGGCGTCCATGAGCGTCGTCTTCCCGTGGTCGACGTGCCCGATCGTTGTGACGACGCGGACGTCGGCCGCGGCGGGTGCGGCGGCGGGTGTAGACATGGTCTCAGCTAAGTGATGTGATGTTCAAAGGCCGGTGTGAGGGGATGGTTATATGTATAGACGGAGAAGAGATGACTAGAACAAAGAAAGCAGGGATGAAATGAGCCTGACGCAAATCTCGCTTCCGCCGAAATCTGCGGAACCGAGAGATGCTCCTTCGGAGCCGGCGATTTGGGCATACAGTGCACATTTACCATCGGTTACCGACAACACAGAACTCCACTCTCAAACCGCCTTTTTCCTGTCAACCGAAAATTGCACAAATGCTTTTTTTTTTTTGGTGTTGAGCATAGAACTACAGGAAACTACAAGCACAAAAAAGCGACTTGCCTCTTCGACCGTCGTGCCAAGCACAAAAGCGCCAGACAAGCCGAAACCTAATATGAGACTAGTAAAAACGTAACTCGAGGGCTCCGCTCAAGCGCGCGGGATGTATCTACGCCTCTCCAAACGTGCCCACGCTCGGCAGCCCGACGCTGGCCACCGCGACGTACTCGCCCTCGGGGCCGTGGCTGCCCATCTCGCATATCTGGAGCTCGTCGGCCAGGTACCCGCCCAGATCGGCCGGGATCGGGCGCGAGAGCGGGTCGTCGGCCTGCAGGCCGCCAGGCAAGAGCGCGTGCGCGCGGAGGTGGCGCACGGCGGCGGCGTAGTCGAACGGCACGCGGGGCTGGCCGGCGCGCGGGCGGGGCTTGCGGTTGGTGGTGTTGGCGAGTGTGGCGTGGAGCTTGGGGAACGTTCAGCCGGGGTTTTTTTTTCACTTGTGAGATTGGGAAGCGCATGAAAAAAAAAGCGTACCTTGAGCGGCCGTCGTTGGTCGACGGCGAGGCCTTCGTCTACGAACGCGCGCTCGATCATTCCTGTTCGACAGCCATGATCAGAAAAGCCGAGGTCGTAAGGCCCCCTAGGGAACCAACGTCGCCCCACTCACGGCAGACCCTCCAGAGCCTCTCCACCTGCTCGTCAGAGGC
This sequence comes from Waitea zeae, assembly GCA_037855215.1. Taxonomy (NCBI): domain Eukaryota; kingdom Fungi; phylum Basidiomycota; class Agaricomycetes; order Corticiales; family Corticiaceae; genus Waitea; species Waitea zeae. Next base: position 20,153 of record JAZHGK010006731.1, on the reverse strand, counting down.
AGCTTCGTTTGGGGTGGGCGGGCCGGCCCACATGACGTGCGCGCGGGCGGGATCACCGCGCTCGGGGGGCATGATCCCGACCCTGGTGAGCGGGACGGCGAGGGTGTGCCCCCGGAGCTCCCGCAGGATGCGCGGGCGGAGGGCGGCGAGGAGGGCGGCCGCGGCTGCGAGCGTCGGGGGCGGTGGCGCCGACGGAGGGTCGTCGGCGACAGGAGAGGTCGCGAGGGACATGACGCCGAGGGTGAGGTGAGAGCGGCGCGGGGGGGTGAGGACGGAGGGGTCGAGGCCTGCGATCGGGGGAGCGGCGGTGAGGAGGGCGGAGGAGAGGGCGGCGAGGCGGGCGCGGAGGGCGGGGTGGTGGCCCAAGGGGATGCATATGACTGTGGACGAGAGAAAGTCGAACGAGGGGGGTGAGTGAGAGCGGGCGAGTGTCGCGGTTGGTCGCACTGGCGTACAGTGTGTCAGTTTGGGCCTCGGGGCAGCCGCCTGTCGCGGACGACGGCGGGGAGCCGGCCCGCCTGCTTGGGCGCCCTCGACAGACGTCATCGCTGGCTCGGGGACGCCGCGATGGACGCTCGTCGCAGGGCCTCCCGATCGGTTCTGTCCGCGTCCGCGCCGGATTCCGCGAGCAGGTGGAGGGTTGGACATGTGTGTGTGCGGGGGGGGAGAGAGTAACGATCAGCGTAAGCGCCCATCTCATCTGTGTGCCTGGGCGGTGGGCGCCTAAGCGCATTCCGAATGTTTTGAAACGCCGTCGTTCGCCGGTTCCGCAGTGATGGTGGCGAGGGGGGCGTCGTGCAGTGACTTACCCGGTTGTGCTGTTCCTCGTCGACGGGCAGAGGCCACCGCCGTCGCCACTTTCCGAACGCGCTCGTCAGGCGCTGCTCAGAGTGGTCTTTCAGAGCGTATTCTTCTCGTCGTAGATGGACGTCAAGTGGTGAAATTAAGAAAGAAAAGAAAAAAGGTTAATTTCCCCCCTGATCTTCCCCGGATCTCAGCCCGAGGGTTGGCTGCTGGCCACCCGCGAACGCTCTCGGCCTCGACTGGCCGTGGTCACGCGCCGCTGTTGCTGTCCCCTCCTCTCCTCCCACACACCGCTCGCTCAAACAAAACGTTTTTTTTTTCTTCTTCTTCTTCCAGCTTACTTTATTTGCTAATTGCGCAGTTCATTGCAATCGTCGCCTTTCCTTTTTCTTTCCCTTCCCTTCCCTCCCCCCCCTTTTCCCTTCTTTAAACATACAACCACTCCCCTCCCCTCCTCCGCTATTCACTCTTCTCTTCCAAACCTACGACTCTTCTCCGCAAGCCATAAACACGGCCCACTCACCATGCCATACTCAAAAGGCAAGCGCCGCGCCCTCGGCGCGAGAGACGAAGGGCCCGGGAAGAGCGAAGGCGTCGTCCTCGACCTCTCCCTCGCCGGGGACGGGATCTGGTCTCCGTCAGTACTTGCTCTCTCTCTCTCTCTTCTTTCCATCCCTCTCCCCCCCCCCCGGGCGCTTAGCTTTCAATGTCCCTCGCATTCATGACGCGTCGTGTCACCGCTTCCGCATCTGGGTGTGTTGTGTATGTGTGCGAATCCCCATGCTAATGAAACTCTCCCCGGCGCGGTGTCGTCCTATACCAGTGCATACACCGTCCCTGTCACCGTCGGCGGCCAGACCTTTCAGCTCCAAGTCGACACTGGCTCCTCAGACATGGTACACACAACCTGTCCATCCTACTTTCGTTAGCCTCTTCCTGACAACGCACCTCTGCCCTCCCTCCTTAGTGGATCGCCACCAACGGCTGCTCGACTGACCCGTGCAAAGCCGCCAAGGGCCACACCTACGACCCTTCCAACGCGCGTGGGACAGGCAGCGCCTTTTCCATCAACTACCTCGTCGGTAGCGTCTCCGGCCCGATCGTCTGGGACTCTGTCCAGCTCGGCGGCTACAGGATCGATAATCAGGCTCTAGGTGCGTTCCATCCACACTGCCTCCTCCCTCCCTCACTCTCGTCCTAAACCCGACTTCCTCTTCCCACACACCCCCCCTCCCTCCCTCCCTCCCATCACGACCACCAGCCGCCGCCGACCAAGTCACGAACGAACCCCTCTCGTCCGCCTTCTCCGGCCTCCTCGGCCTCGCCCACACCGCCAACTCCCTCATCGCCCAGCAACTGCTCCCGACCACCTCCGACGCCCCCGACGGCGCCACCTTCGCCTCCAACCTCTTCGGCCTCACCCCTTCCTCCGAAGCCCCCGCCGCCCGCTTCCTCTCCCTCTCCCTCTCCCGCCCCGGGTCCGACCGCGTCCGCTCCCACCTCGGCGTCGGCCGCCACCCGTCCGACATCGTCTCCGACCCGAGCAAGATCGCCTACAGCCGCCTCGTGAACGAGAACGTCGGTGCCGTGTTCTGGAAGTCGAACGTCCGCGGCCTCTCTGTCTGGGTCAACGGCGAGGAGAGGCCGGTCGAGCTCGGCAGGAGCCGCAAGGGCGGCGTCTTCCCCACCGCCGTCCTCGACTCGGGCGTCCCCATCATCCTCACCACGAGCGCCATCGCGAACGGCATCTACGGCGCCCTCGGCATCGGCCCAGGCTCCGACGGAAACTGTACGTCTCTCCGTCGACTCCTCTTCCCCAGCACCTGACGCGAACATCATCCCAGACTACGTCCCCTGCTCGACCCCACTCAACGTCTCCATCACCCTCGACGCCGCCACGATCCCCCTCCACCCACTCGACCTCACCGCCCGCGCACCCTCTGACCCTTCCGGCCAGAACTGCGTCGGCCTCATCCAGTCCGCAGACGCCGCCCTCCTCTCCGCCGACTCGCGCGCGGGCGAGTTCATCCTCGGCGTTCCCTTCCTCCGGAACGCCTACACCGTCTTCGCCTACTCTCCGCCCGAGTCCAACGGCACCTTCTCCGCCGCCGCGGTCGGTGCGGTCGTCACGCCCCGGCTCGGGTTGCTCTCGCTCACGGACCCGACGGTGGCGATGAACGAGTTCGTGTCGGTGCGGGTGCACAACCAGCCGCTGAGCTCGAACCGGACCTCGTCCTCCAACGGCTCCGACGGCGGCGCGAACGGCTCCCCTTCAGGCGGGGGGAAGCGCCCCGGTGGGGTGCCCGTCGGCGTCCAGGTCTTCGCGGGCATCGCCGGCTTCTTCGTCCTCTGCGGCATCATCTTCCTCTTCCGCTGGCTCTTCACCCGCCGCCGCCAGGGGAGGCGGTCCGGAACGGAGACGCCCGACGGCGACAGCGAGTCGAAGGCGGCCGCGTACGCGCTGACCCGCCGCAACTCGGGCGGGTACGGCGCGGCCACCCTCGCGTACGGCCGGGGCAGCCGGTACGACAGCTACTACTCCACGACGTCGACCTCGGGCGAGAAGGAGGCGCACGGGGAGAAGGAGGAGCGGAGCACGCTGCGCGTGAGCATGGGCGGGAAGACGCTGAGCGCGACGAGCTCGAGGGGGACGACTGCAGCGGCCGGTGGGAGGAGGAGCGCCGAGCCGGACGAGTTTGGCGCGAAGGTCGGGGAGGACGGCGGGGTGTGGGATCCGCGGACGGCGCTGCCCGAGGAAGGCCTCACGCTGGTGGACGGTCAGCACCACCACAGAAGGACGCCGAGCGCGACGCCGCTCTTGCCTGCGGGTGAGGAGCAGGAAGGGCCGGGTTCTCCTGTGTTGGGTGCGGACAGGCTGCCGAGGCGACCAGAGAGGGTGCTGGGAGATGAGTCGTAGCAATGATGATATGGTCTCTGTTTTCCTTCTGTTATGCGTTCAACCTCCCTCTCTCCCCTTTTTCTTCTATTGCTTGCTCCTATGGCTGAGCTTGTTTCCTCTCACTTACCTTGACTTTTTTTTTCGGTGCATTAGTTAGTATGGGACACTCTCTTTTCTTTGCCTCTCTTTTGTTAGTTTGATCGCTCACCCGTAAAGTGAACGCTGTATAAGTAGTCACGCTGATTATCAGGGAACGGATAGTCTACTTTTGTGCCCTCCACAGGATTATCAACTGGCCATGATTCATCGAGTGGGTTCATATTCTTAGCCTCAGGCGCCTGTCCCTGACGCTGGCCACATGCCTGGCCCAGGGGCAGTGTTCGCTGCGGACGCCGTCCCTGCCTCGGCCTGATCGAATCCTTGCTCTTAGCTCTTCATCATCCATATCGCCCGCGCTACCCCTTGTCCTTGCATCCCACACCCTCCTCGAACCGACCGACCAGGCCACACGCATCAACACACGCACTAGCCAAACACCACCACAACAGAAGAGCATGTCCCATACAGCCACCATCCCGCCCGCCGGCGCCTTCGACGACGCCGAGCCCCCGCCCGCCTACGCGCCCACCCCCGCAGAACACCTCGGCGAGTCCACCGTCGAGCTCGGCCCGCGCAGACCCTTCACGTCCGCCCCGGGCGTCCGCCTACAGCCCGTCAGCGCGCAGGTATCCGGCTCGGGCGACGTCCATTACGTCAGTCCGACGCCGACCGGCCCCATCCATGGCGGCTTCACTGGCGGGAGCGGCGGCTTCGGGGGGCCCTTCACGAGCGGAGCCAGTCCGAGCAGGCTGGCGCCCCCGCCGAGGCATCCGAGCCTGAACCGCGACGACGTCTCCTGGCGCGGCGTCGTCGACCTCTCGCCCTCGCCCTCGCGCAGGCACCAGACGGGCGACCGAGCGGTGCCCGCGCTCCCGCCTCGTCCGTCGCCCCCCATGTCGGACTTTGCGGCCGACTTTTACGCCGCGGGCGCGGGAGACGCCTCTCTCTTGACGGTTCCCTCTTCGTCTACCGACGGTAATGAGGGCTCTCCCCGCGCGAGGAGCGTGCCCCCACCTTCTCCGCCGGACATGTCAGAGTTTGCGCCCCCGCCTGGTCCGCCGCCCGTGAGAAGTGCGACGACGGTGCAGCCGAAGCACTCGAGAGGGGCCAGCGAGGGCGCGGGGCAAATCCCTGACGACGGGAAGCCGACGTCGACGCCTGTGCCGGGTCACCCGCTCTTGCTCGCAGGGCAACTGTTGGTTTACCCTGCAGGGTACAACTGTTCAAAGTGTGCGTCCCGCGTCGGCGGTTCCCCTCGCTTCTGCTTCTAATCGCGCATTCGACAGGCTCTAACACAGGCTACAAACACGCCGACCCGTCGCACCCCTGCCGCCGCTGTTGGCGCACCTTCGCCCAGCCCTACACGGGCGCGATCACCTACGCGCCCACAAACTCCTCCGTCCCCTCCTTCTCCGGGAAGACCTTCCAGCGCCCGCTGCCTAACCTCCGCCCGCCGCAGCGCCAACAACACCACCCCTCACCATCTGTGCCCTCCTTCTCCTCCCCCTCCTCCTCCTCCTCTTCCTTCGGCGGCGATTACCCGGGCTCGCTTGGACGTGCGCGCTCGGTCTGCGCCCCGCGATTCGAGCCGGCGTGGGGCTCCTTCCCGCCCCGGCCGGCCCAGTTCCAGTCGTGGAGTGGGATTTCGCCACCGCCCGGCGGCGCTACGGTCGTCATGCCCGGCGACCCGCGCATCGGCGGCAGGCCATGTTGGCGCTGCGACGGCACGGGCACGACGAGCTTCCTGTTGTTCGACAGGGAGACGTGCTCGACTTGTGGTGGTATCGGGCGGGTGTTTTGAAATGACACTCTTTTTTTTTTAAAAAAAAAAAAAAACATGTATGGACAACGTAGTGCATACCCCTTCTTTTCCTTTGTTCTATGTGTATATCTTTCGTTGTTGTTGTTCGTGTTGTGTGGCTTAGGATTGTCTGTATTATTTTTGTACATAGTTACCTTTATGTAGCCCGATAAGATATGCCACGGACCATGCTTTGGCGCCCATCGCTCGGGAACGGACGCACGTATTTTCGGCTTCTTTGCCAGTCTCTTGACCCCTCTTGTGCTTATGGCCCACAACGGCCGTCTCTTCACAGTCTCTCTCACCGACCCGGACGATGACTACGAGCCGCGTGCGAGAGCGGCGCGACGCGTCGTCGCCCATGTCGACGCGCTCAGAGCGATGAAAGTCGCTACCGGAGACCCAGTTGTGGTCGTGAACGCCGACGGAAAGGCGGATGGGAAGGCATGCAGCGACCATAGTTTCACTAGAACGTTTTTATCTCTGACATCTTCTTTTTCTAGATGTTCTCAGTAGGCATCGCGTGGCCCTCACTCGAAATCCCCCAAGACAGTAGGCCGTTTTTGCCAATCCTCCCGTGAGGATACTAGACACCCGCTCACCTTCATCGAGCACTCCAGCTCTCTTCTTCTCTCCTCCTTACCGCGAGGGTTGAGGAAGGCCAAAAATGTCTCTTGATCCCAATTACGACGGCGGGCAAACTCCCGCCACATCTCGCCTCTGCGAAGAACGCGAAATTGGCCGGGCGTGTGCGGATGCATGAGTTGAATCCCATGGCGGAGGAGCGAAAGGGAACTGGGAAGGACTGGCTGCGCATATTGTTAAAGGAGACACTCGGTATGTTCTCACAGTTGCTTTTTTGTGCAACGTCTTCAGAGCGCTCAAGCTGGGTAACAGTGGACCTCAGGCATTTCACTTCGGCCCAGGTTCTCCAGGTCACGTACCAAGGCCGTCAACGGCAGTTTAATGTTGTCTCCGTTCTTGCTTCCCAGAAGGCAGGAGGTGATGTGAGAGGCCTTGCAGAAGACATGAAAAAATTAAAGCTCAATGAAACGACGAGCGTATGGATCGCGGGATGGGATACGGAGGTCGTCCTTGATGAACCAGAAGCCTCAACCAATAATGGCCTGTCTGAGAAGGTCTGCCCAGCGTTTCGCCTATTTACCAGCCTCCTGCCGACGCCTTTCCTATTATAGGAAGTTGAAACTGCTCCGCCGATCGAACACGAAGATCCGTATGCTTCGGTTGGAGGGTTGGATGCACAAATCGCCCAAATACGAGATCTAGTTGAACTCCCACTCACACGCCCAGACTTGTTTGCATATTTCGGTCAGGAGTTTTGTATCTCTTGCTTCCCCTTACTTTCTCACTCCGATTCATCTCATTCAGGACTCACTCCTCCTCGGGGAATTCTTTTGCACGGCCCGCCAGGGACAGGCAAGACCCATTTGGCGAGGGCGATCGCACGCGCAACGCGTGCCTCGGTGTTGATCGTCAATGGGCCAGAACTCTCTTCGGCCTACCATGGCGAGACGGAGGCAAAGCTGAGAGCAGTGTTTGATGAAGCTCGTGCAAAGGTCCGTTGAATCTTCATTCTCTTTCTAGCATGCGCATGATCTTCCATTCGTATCTAGAGCCCCGCTATAGTCGTTCTCGACGAACTCGACGCCCTCTGTCCTGCGCGTGGAACTACTCCAGGCGACACCTCTGAAGTATCCGCTCGGGTCGTTGCCACACTCCTCACCCTTATGGACGGTTTTTCTTCCTCCTCCCCAACCTCCCCTCGCGTCGTCGTCGTTGCGACCACGAACCGACCTGCCGCGATTGACCCGGCTCTTCGCCGCCCAGGTCGGTTCGATAAGGAACTCGAGATCGGCCCGCCCGACGCCATCGCACGCGCGGGAATATTACGTGTCATATTGAAAAAGAGTCCACACTCGCTTAGTGATGAACAGATAGAGCGCATCGCGGCGAGTGCACACGGGTATGTCGGTGCAGACCTCGCAGCAGTCGTGCGCGAGGCTGGCGGGCGGGCGATCAAGCGTTGGCTGGCCGCTTCCTCAGAGGACACGCCGCTGCGGAATGATGCAGCTTCTTTTACTGAAGGAGGCAATGGCTCGCCAAAGATTGAGCTGGAAGATTTGGTATCTGCTCTTCCTGCTGTACGTGCTTCGGCGCTCAGGGTCCTGTCAGGCCCTGAGAGTGGGGGAGTAAAGAAGGTAACATTCGCAGATGTCGGAGGGCTGGAAGATGTCGTGCAAAAGTTGAGGGAGTGTGTGGAGTGGCCGTTAAAGCATCCAGGTACGGTAGCCTTCAGTTTTCGCCACCGTTTAGCGTGCTCATGATTAGGTCGGACTAGAGACGTTCGCACGCCTGGGAGTACGCGCGCCTCGTGGAGTCTTGTTGTACGGCCCGCCCGGTTGTTCGAAAACGCACCTCGCGCGTGCGCTCGCTGGCGAATCGGGTGTTAACTTTGTTGGCATCAAAGGACCTGAGGCATGCTACACGATGTCCACTAAATGGAAATCATAATAACTCACCTGTGCTCTTCGCCACAGCTGCTAAGCAAATATGTTGGCGATTCCGAGCGCGCTGTGCGTGAACTGTTCCGCAAAGCGAGAGCTGCCGCTCCATGTATTATCTTCTTCGTACGTCTCATGTAATATTCCTGTCGCACGCCAGCTTACCGTCCCGGTTTAACTTTAGGATGAGATTGATGCATTGGCCTCCACTAGAGACAGCGCTCACACGGCTACCGCTGAGGGCGTTCTCACTAGCCTCCTCACAGAGATGGATGGCTCTGCAGAAATGGGTGTCGGTGTCACTGTCCTAGCTGCCACAAATAGACCTGAAGTCATTGCAAGTCTAGCTTCGTTATCCGCTTCGTATTTGGGCTGACTCTATTCGTCCTCAGGATCCTGCCCTCATGCGTCCAGGAAGGCTTGACCGACTTCTTTACGTCGGTCCGCCTGACATTCTTGGTCGGAAAGAGATTCTACGAATTCGCACAAGTAGTATGGCGGTAGAACCTACCTTGGATTTGGCAGAGATTGCAAGTCTGGTGAGTGAAGCCACACTGAATTTACATGCCCTCAATAAATTCTGTTTGTACTACAGACGGATGGCTGCTCTGGTGCTGAGCTTGTTGCATTGTGCCAGGAAGCAGCGTTGTTGACAATGAAGCAAGATATGGAGGCCCCATTCGTATGTTCATCCATTCTCAACTCAACTTACAGCTTACTTACTATCATTAACTAAATAGGTACTTGCGGAATCATTTATAACAGCTGCTCGGGCAATACCGAGGCAGATTACACCAGAGACAATAGCTAGATACACGCAATGGCAAGATAGTAGTGGTACCCCAAGTAGATGAATAGTGAGTCGTACAAAAGAACAACATGAGAGCGACTAAATAAATAAAAAGCAGGGATGTATCATAGTTATTGGTATCGTGATATCTGAAATAATGTTCAGTGCACGTCGTAGTATTCCTTCGAGGTCAGGCAAGTGTTCATCCTGATTTGGCTGTAGTCTTGCGGGAGGCAGGCACATCTGCATCTTTTGCTTCGGTCTTGTCAACAGCTTCACCAACAAACACCGGGAATCTACATAGTGGATATGTTCAGAATTTGCGTCATCAACAATCAAGAGCTCACTCACCGAGGGACGTTGTCACGCGTAAGCTCCTGGAAACGGTACACGATGATTGCACCGATCTTCGGAGGCTTTCGACGCTTCGCATCAGTCATTCCACTACCAACGCTGAATTTCTGTTAGAAAATTGATTAGCTTCATGGAAGTCAGGTAAACAGAATATTGCTTGAATGCAGTACCAACCTTGCCCGACGCCATTTCACACTTCAAAGCGCCCGTGATGCCTTTGTATTTGCCCTTTCCGGGTTCATACCCAACGACGACTGCTTCGGCGTCGAAGAAGGTCTGAGAAGGTATGTCACGGATTTGGACTATCGTTCAATTAGTTAAATGCTTACTTTGACTTTAAGTAGAGTGTTGCTTCGTTTGCCAATGTATGCTCTAGTAAGTAATCACAAGTTCAGCAAGAAAATGAAGCCACAAGAACAAGTTGTATTCACGATTTTGGTTCGCGAAGCATGAGGCCTTCACCACCCTCCGCCTCAACTTCTTTGAGGCGTTCCAGAACGTGTTCGCGGTTTTTGACTTTCTCCTGCTCAACGACCTTGATTCGGTGCTTGGATGCATGAGAACCCCCTTTTCCAAACATCTTCTTCAAAAATGCTATCCGATTTTCAAAGGGCTGGTCTCCCATTGAAGGAATATCGAATATTTGGTAGGTGATATTCTTCCAGTGCGGTGAATTCATAGTTTTGACAACAGATACCGTCGACTGAAATTCTCCACGTCCGCCAAAGAGCTGCAAAATATCAGATTAGTTGAAGAGTAAGTTTCTGTTGGTACGAATAACTACCTCCCCATCCAAAGTCACATTTATTGGCAATTCTGATAGCTATGTTAGTGGACACCACCACCCACCTCATAATAAAAAACCTCACTGTCGGTAAACCACTTTGGAGGTGTGAACGGGTTACCCAACCGACTAATCAGCTGCTTCCCGTCCCAATATGTTCTGACCCCGTCCAGCTTTTCTGACATCCACCAACCAGCTGGGTCGGTTCCCGTTACAAGGTCCCATTTGTTTGCAAGGAGCAGTTCAGGCACCTTGACCTTCTGTTTAAGTGCGTCGTCCTCGTCTTCATCCTCGTCTTCATCCTCGTCTTCATCCGCATCATCCGCATCTTTAGAGGACACTTTACGAGCCTTCTTCGCCGGCTTCTCGTCATCGTCGTTGTCATCGCTCGTCTTCCTTTTCTTTGTGCTAGTTGTAGGCTTTTTCCCTTTTGATTTTGAAGACGAGCTAGACGATGATCCATGCGGATTCTTAAGCTTGATACGTGCATCCTCGTATTTATCACCCAACATAGCGCGCAAGTGTTTGCATGACCTTGCATTAGTAGGTGCTCCTCCCTGGAAACCAAGCGTCAGTTAAAGTCTGTTGGTTTCTGACTTATTATTGACCTGATTTCTCCAGGCCTAGCAGAGGTTGGGACAACAGCTTTAGCGCGTTCGCTTCGTAAAAACGAAGTTCCATCCTAGAATACCTACCGGACAAGTACTGTGGAACAAGCTCTTTGTTAGGATCGATAACACAAACGAAGAATTTTACTTACCAATAGTAGTGGTCCCATGTTCTCTTGATTTTGTAAACAGTAGAGCTGCGTCATTTGTAAGCGCTGGCTAGAATCCGCTCAGGAGCACCAGTGAGACCTTGTCATCGACTTCACCCCGACTTCCTCGCCGTCTTTGATGAAGCGTAGTGGCTTGACACCGTTAATATCAGCAAGGGCGTCTTGGGGCATGGTAGTAGTGCGAAGGGAAGGGAGACAAGGATTGTGTGATGTCCACGCTGTGCTTTTACGATGGGGGCTTAAAACAATGGCAACGGTCCCGAGTCAAACGTCGGCATTGCCTAATAAGGTATCAGCGACGGACGCGAGTAGTATCACATTCGGCTTAGTTTGAGGACCGACATGACTATGAGCACCGCGGCTTGTTTTGCACCGCATCGTATAGATGAAAGATGCGCCGGTTCGGTGGGTCAGCTCTAATTCCAATACAGGATTGAAATTACGCATCTCCTATCCTGTTCGTCCTGTAGATGTGCCTCTTAGCTGGAGATTTCAATTATAACTGCTTCCTTGGTACGACGCTCCTTGAGGCTAAAGCAGTCTTTAGATATGCCTCGATTACTTTATTCATACGGCAATGCGTATTTCTGCAATAAGCGGAGGCCTTGATAGATGGCGATTAATCCGTCTAATAAATGTGATCTTAAGCTATTATACAGCTATGCTATACATAAATCCGAGATAGAACCAATAGAAAACATTACAGGGCATCGAAGTCCACGTCTTTGCGTTTGTTCGGCTTAACATTTGTCTGTACATGAACTCTGGACTCGGAGCCTGTCAGGTTTATGTGCAGAGTCGGCGTCAAATCAAGCCGTGGCTTGGAGTCTGGTGGAGACGCTTCAACGTGGGAGTCTAAATCTGGCAATGGGACCTTGCCCGTCGACTGCTGGTGGCCTATTTCAAGATCAATTTCGTTGCGAGCTGTAGCACGGGCCGTGGTAGGATTGGAAGGCCTCCCACTCATGTCGCTCAGGGCGACAGGGGTTTCATCCGAGGTTCGTGGCCGGGTGCAGGAGGAGCCCAGTATGGCTGGAGCTGAACGGCAGAGACGCTGGACAGCAGTTGAAAAGGAGGGGCTGTGATAAAGTATATGCAAAATTAGTCAACTTCCTCCAGCTGTTGAACGCTTGAAGAACATACTCAAAAAATAAGATAACACAAGAAAAGAACAGCGCGGGGGTTGCGTAGAAGAACGAATAAAGGAGAATGATGGGTCCATCCTTGAATCCACTTTGGTAATGTAGTGACACATGCAAATCTATAACTACACTGATAATGTTGGAGATTACTGTTAAAAGCTCGTCAGCGCGTGAGCTGTATGAGAGTGACGAGAAGTCATACCAAAATACACCGGATGAGGCAAAATGCGAAGAGTCACAGACACCAGGAGATTTTGGCGTGTCAGGGCTCTTGCTCCAGTAGTAGTGAACGTGTTCCTGACTTTGTTAGTGGTAGCTTTCAGCTTGACCAGTACTGCAAACGTAGAAAATAGAGCAATGCCAGCGGATAAAAGTGTCCAGAGATGTGTAGTTCCAATAGACCAATAGACCCGCTGTTTTTGGTCACTAATTACCATCCAACAGGCCTCGACGAAAGGATCATAGCCCCAAATATGAACAGCGGCTCCAGGGATGACTGTGATCAAAGACAGTAGACAGGAGCCACCGATGTACCAAGGTGTGAATCCCACGGTCGAGATTCCATGTACGACGGTTAGCTATGAAAAGGATATGAGTTTTCAGATCGTTTAATCACCAAAATCGTAGAACGGCGCTCACTTGTAAATTGATAGCAATGAGCATGAGGATAAAGTGTTGGAAGTTGCCTTCAAGTTTACAGATCAATTTCGCGATATTCGAGGGCTCTGGAAGGTTACGTACCGGCAAATAGCATTACAACAACAGTGATAGCACACAATTTAGACCCCTCATTGTAGACGTAGGACATCCTTGTCAGGTTGCGTAAGTAAGATTATGAAACCCAATGCAAGCACACCACACATACATATTGCCAAGATTGAAGAAGATTGACATTACCAGAGCAACGAGAAGCATAACGAGACTCTGTCGCCGCAAAGCTGTGCGCGTGTCCGGATTGTGATAGATGGCTCCGGCGAACGCGAGGACTATGCAGCACGCTCCGATGGACGTCGCATTGAACACCATTGCTGATACGAGAGTCAGTACGTAGTTGAGACATTGGGATCTAATAGCCATGCAGCCTATGGTCCGCTAACGAAGTGCAGAAATGCTTGCGTAGGCAAAACTGACTGCCAAGGCCCTATCGTTGATAGCAAACAAAAAAGACGTACCACATACCCAACTCGGTCTTGCTTCTTTGGAAGACATGCTGATGACCATGCGCGTGAAGGCTGGAGCCCGTGAGGAAATGGGCGTAGCCCGAAGCGTTGGTAAGAGGAGGGAGCGGGGGGGGGGTTGAAGGTTCGGGATACCGTTGGCCCACAAACGATCGAACTTGCTTTAACAACTCCAGGGGAAGGGTTGGTGGTACTTTAGTGAGCATCGTGACGCCCTCTGATCATCGATCAGGGTCCGCTGTCCGGTCTGTCAGGGCTTGCCCCTGTAAGTGAGGTAGCGCATGCTAACTTTCTGGCCTATCCCAATGAAAGTTACTACTCGTCTGACTCGTATGCGGGCATTTTAGTCCCCAAGTTTCCACAGCACACTATGCAGGCGACGAGGGTGTTTTGTAGCCCGCACCTGTATTCCGAGCATTGGGAACAGCCTTGGCTGAGCCAAACGGGTAAGCCTCTGAGCGTGTCCACTGGCGTGTGACAGAACCATGATAGCATTGTCGTTGAATAGAGTAGCCGGTAGCGAACAAGTATTGTATAGGAGCGGGGCCTCGTTGAGTCTATCACCAGCCACACAACGGCTTCGAAGAGATTAGCCAAGATGGGAGCTGCGTGGTAGTCGTAAGGGTCAAAGCCTGAGAGTGGAAGCTGGGGTAAAGACCCGCCAGAGGCCTGACTGCCATTCATTCTCGGCGTCCATGGATAGGGGGGAAAATGCTTTTTCCCTGGCAGCCAACCCAGAACTCTAGAATCTGAGGGCACCTCGGGGTGCCTTTTTCCACCAAACCGTTTGTTAGCCTCTCGCGACTACCACAGCCCGGCTCCCGATCGGACGTCTCTCACTGACAGCGATATAGGCTAAGGACCGTTCAGTTGGGAACTGGGCCGCATGGCTGTGCCATACAACAAACAGACTTCTGTCCGCGGCTATCACTTCATCAGGAAAAAAAGAGTAATCTAGCAGAGCTATATAGCTTCGGCTAACCTCGGCTAGCACTCGGCTAGCACGTATGGCACGGCTAGATTACTCTTTTTTTTTTCAGATATTGTCTGCCTGCCAAGTCTTTTGTATAACAAAAAAGTAGCTTGAACGCAAGCAGCGCCGTACTGAGAAAAAAAAATCAAGTGAGACTCTGCTTACTTACATCTCTGTGTTTAGCATTTATGTATTCAAGTGGATGCTCAAGTGAAAGCGAATGCGCAACTCGTTCAATAGACCCTCATTCATGAATGAGCCGCGGCGCCGCGGAACTTCCAGCAATTGGCCCCGCGAACGTATTATGTACGAGGGGAAATCTTTGAGCCTGTCCTCTTGTCGACAGCCACCATCTCGCTCGGTGCCATCAGTGAGCTTGGTCAACGGCGACCCCATCTGTACTGTAGTTGAGATCGTGATGTCGGAAGAGAAACATCAAGAACACCCAACGGAACAGCGCGAGCCTGAGCTTTCGCAGACGAACGAACATGACGCGGTTGACGGGTACACTGAGCGTCGCCTACTGTGGAAGATAGACCTGCTCCTTATGCCAATCCTTACGTTCTCATTCGGATTACAATTTGTGAGCCTTCATTCATTAATTGTTTGGCCAGTAGTGTTGACACCATTCCCGGGTATTCTGTCCGGCTTTGTGACTCCAATTTGCTTAGTACGACAAATTTGTGTTCTCCAGCGCAGCCGCATCTGGCATGCTTGCCGATCTGCACTTGACCACTCCCGTTCCTGGAACAAAGCTCGTGTCCACTCACCAGTATTCGACAGCGTGAGCGCATAAACCTTTTTGCCGTTCTGCTTCTTCATGAATGAATGACACGAGCGCTGTTGTAGGACTGCGGCGTTCTATTGGGGCTACATCGTAGGCGTTCTGCCGATAGCACTGGTGCTTCAGCGCTTCCCCATAGCAAAAGTTTTAAGTCTATTAATATTTGTGGGTGTGGTTGCGTGGTTCATTCAGTCGCCAGCTGATCAGTCTTTTTCTTGGTGGAATATCCCCTTTGCAGGTATGGGGTGCCATTGTGATCCTTACAGTCGTGGTGCGATCTTTTGCGGGAGCAATACTCCAACGTTTCTTCTTGGGGTTGGTGGAGAGTTCTGTCAGCCCCGGATTCGTACTGGGTATGATTCTGCACCTCGTTTCTGACACTCCATCGCCCGACTCTGATCGATCTATACTTAGTTACCACTGCTTGGTACACTCCTCGCGAGCTCCCTGTTCGGTTGGGCATATGGTACTCAGCTACGGGACTTTTTACTATCTTTTCTGGGGCTGTAAACTACGCTATTGGACGCATCAGCGGCTCCCTCGCGCCATGGAAGTACATGTACCTCCTCGCCGGATCGATCACTATGTTATGGGCCCTCGTTGTCCTGGCGCTGCTGCCCGATGCTCCCGCGAAAGCCCCACTTTGGCTGTTCACCGAGTCCGAAAGGCAGCGACTTATCGCCAGGGATGCCGGAAAAGCAAAGGACGGGCCGACGCGCTGGAATCAGGTGAGCGAAGCTCTATGGGACCCGCAAGTGTGGGCACTCGGGTGTATGGGTGCAGCGATATATGTCTGCAACGGAGGCGTGACCGCGTTTGGCTCTCTCATTATCAAGGCATGTTCCATTGTTGATAACGTATCAACAACCTCACCTTATATAATAGTTACATCTAGTCGTTTGGGTATTCGAGCCTCCGCGCCATCCTCCTTCAAGCTCCTGGTGGTGCTACTACTTGTGTCGCAATCTATCTTGCCACATTTCTTGCGGTAAGTTAATCAATTTTTTTCTTTTGATCGTTGAGTCTTTTCTCAAAATAATGGCAGGGACGCCTTCGCAACGCGCATACAGTCCTCATCCCGCTTTCCTGTATACCTGTTCTTACCGGAGCGGTTATCCTCTGGAAAGCTTCCTGGCACCCACGAGGTATTCCCCTCTTTGGGTACTATTTGCTGCCAACATTTGGGGCTCCGTATGTTCTCCTCCTCGCCCTATTGGGTGCGAATGTACGGGGCAGGACGAAACGTGCTGTTGGTGCGGGTGCCGTTTTCATCGGTTACAACGTCGGAAACATCATTGGTCCTTATCTGGTGCGCATATTTCGTGTCAATTTCAATGAACGATGATTCGTCAATTTACG
Organism: Waitea zeae; assembly: GCA_037855215.1. NCBI lineage: Eukaryota > Fungi > Basidiomycota > Agaricomycetes > Corticiales > Corticiaceae > Waitea > Waitea zeae. Next base: position 3,886 of record JAZHGK010006731.1, on the reverse strand, counting down.
TTCGATCAACAGGTTGACGTTAAAGAGGCGCCACAGAAATACAGAACTACCTGGATTTCGATCATAGTTTGCATGTGCTTCACGAGCGTGACATCGCTTGTGCTCCGCGCGTACTATGTCCGCCAAAACGATCTCAGACACCGCGTGTTGACGGTGGGTGACAATGCCGGGGGACTGGATGCTTCCCAGGGACCAGTATCGCTACATACCAAGAAAGAAGAGATGGAAGGAGAACACGCCGTAGTCTATTCACCTGACAGCTCAGAAAGAGTTGAAGAGCTAACCGACAAAATGAACCACAATTTTCGATACACATTGTAAACTCCAATCAAACACATGGGTGGTTATTCCTATACAATACGTATTGTCGGTGCTTTTTACTTTTAAGTAGCATTTTAAGCTAAATTTTTGGCATTCCCGGGTCTGAGCGCTGTCTTAAAATGATGCGAAATCTTTCTGGAAGTGTAGAATGCATAATACGCCTGTCTGTTCAGGTTGGGACAAGCTACTCAGCGAGCTGACCTGCACCAAAGATCTATAATAGTCAGATAATCATATTTGGCGAACCAGACTATTACTCAATAGTTTGGGACCTAGCATAATCAATAAAAATTACTCTATGCTATACTAATTAAGTTGGCTCAGAACGCTTTGGATATATTTATTAACACTCATTTAAACCGTTGAGCTAAAGAGGTCATCGCGGCATGAGCGTGGTAGCCGCGGCGACCACACTTACTCTGGGCTTCCTCGGCTCCGTAGCGTTGGGAAAAGGACTGACTCGTGATTGGTTCGATTGTTGCTTCTCTCTTCTGTTTTCCACGATGAAACTTATGCCCTTACTCATACTCACACCACTAAGCCAGATAAACTGCACAACCACCCGACGGAGGTGCACGGAGCTCTTTGTCAGCGCCCAAGCGCTTATATGACAAAGAGCGCCGCGAACCACTCGGTGTTTAAGCGATAACGAGCAACGTATAAAAGCAACCATCGGCTGGCATGGTTGGGAGTTAAGATTGAGTCCCGAGTCCTCGGTCTCTGTATACTTCTCACCGTTGAGCATGACGTCCTCGTCGACCCCTCACCAAAGAAATCTAAGCTACGATGAAGAAACTCTTGCATTTCCGACACAAGACAAAGTTCCCACGCATACAGCATCCCACCGTGTTCCTACGAGTCCACTAGCGAAGTTGCTTATTGTTATCTGCCTCGCATCTGCGTTGTTTTTTGACATCTTCAATGCAACTTCGGCAATATCAGCCTTGCCCCAAGTAAGTGATCCTCAGTTCTGAGCTATTACCGACACTGAGTTCACAACTACAGATGGGTGTTGACCTGGACTTCGATGCATCCGCCCTTCAATGGGTTTTGTCGGCCTACACGCTCACCTATGGCGCCTTTCAGGTGCCTTCTGGCAGGCTGTCCGACGTCTACGGACCCAACCCAGTTTTTTGTGCGGGCTTTCTCCTAATGGGGATTTCTAGTATCCTGTGTGGCGTGTCGAAACACTACATCATGCTCCTCGTGTTTCGTGCAATTGCAGGCGTCGGCGCCGCTATGACTGTTCCACCATCTATGTCGCTCATCGTACAGATCTTCACCGACCCGGAGGAGCAACGTATGATGCTTGGGTTTTACTCTTGTTTTGGGTCATTCGGCAATATGATTGGTGTAGTTGTTGGTGGAGCCATCTCCACTACCACAACCTGGCGCTGGATATTCTATGTCACAGCAATAGTTACCATTCCGCTTTCCGTTTTCGCTTGGTTTTACCTGCCCAAGGTACAACCTACTGAAACCAACAAACGCTCCCTCGACTTACCTGGCATCGGCGTTCTCACCTCTGGCCTTATCCTCTTCGTATATGCCATCTCAGACGGCAACGATGCTGGATGGGCATCTGCACGTGTTCTCTCAACTTTGATCATCTCTATTCTTCTCATCGCGGCTTTCTTTGCGGTCGAACGTTATGCCAAGGATCCTGCTGTTCCTTGGTCAATTTGGTCGAGCAAGAACTTTACCCCACTCTTTTTCTACATTTGGAGGTCAGTTCATCCGTTTTTGTTGATTTTCAAATACTGATATGAGAAAAATAGTCCATATTGGTTTTTCTTCGCCGCGCAACTTACAATTATGCAAATATGGCAAGATCAGTTCCATTGGTCAGCACTGAAGGCATCAGTGCATGCAATTCCCTTCGGTACGCTATTCTCTTGTATCGATTTATCTCATTTAATCTGACCACCGTATATTATAGGCGCGGCTGCAGGAGTTACATCCATCCTTGTTGGTCGCTTTTCGCACCTCGTTCCTCGAAAAGTACTTCTAATTGGCGGGCAAGTTCTCGACATTGCGGCTGCAATCCTTTTCGTTTACGGTGCCCAGTCGTCTGATCGTTACTGGCCATACTGCTTTCCTGCTATGATACTTGGCCTATCGGGTGTCGCTATATCGTACGTCGGCTCTACACTCGCTATCATGGAGGGTGCACGGCCTGGGGAACAGGGTGTGATCAGTGGGGTTATGTATACCTCCTATCAAGTGGGTGCGACCATCGGCATTGCCATCACTACCGCTATTGCATCGGGCACATCGAAGGAGCTTGGGCCCAACGGTCAGCCTGATATCACTGGATACAAATCGTCGTTTTGGTCTCTAGTGGGTATGCACAGCGCAGCTATCTTGCTCGTCCTGTTTTTCGTTCGAAAATAGGCGTTTGTTCAAAGCGGATTAGCTAACAATACCTGCATATTGAAAAACTCCGCCTTTTCTCATGTAGTTTTTTTTCTGGTCGTAATCGCCTTAGACACCATGCTCACTCTACACAGCCAATATCTTGTATTTGTATTGGTTTCTATATGGAACTTGTCGAAAGCACGTAATGTCATGAATATAACAAACAATATCCTTTGTGGTATTATACACGATACCCGAAGCCAGTATATACGAAAGGTATGGAAATTCCCACAATCCCAGGACCAAAGCAAAAACTATGCACCTATTCTGAGAAAAAGCTACCGATACCCGAGAACAACGACGTTGTTGTGTCCGTCAAGTCAATGCCTGACATAATATCGCCGGTGCTGCCGAGCGCAGAGGAAATCATGTCGCCTGTCCCGCTGAGCGCAGATGACAAGACCTCGCCACCATCACCGACCATGGACGACATCGCATCGCCTATACCAGAGAAATCTGCTTCTCCCATTCCAGAATAGTCTACCTCGGCGTAACTCGCATAGTCGCCTGTGTCAGAGTAATCGGTTACGCCGGAATAATCCACTGAAGTGTAATCGACTGCGTTGGAGCCATCCGTAGAGTATTCGACCGTTGTGGTGCTGTCATACGACACGTATTCACCGTTGGAGGAGTAGTCGATGCTCGTCGTGTTGTAGCTTGTCACATCGCCCGTGTCCGACACGGAAACGTATTCAACGTTTGTTTGTTCGACGCCGTTATAGTTTTGCTCCGTCACACTTGTGTATTCGATCTGCGTCGTATCCGTCGTCGTCGTATATGTTTGATCTGTGACGTATTGCGCGTCGGTTGTGGTCTGGTAGGTCTGCTCCGAAATATATTGAGTGTCCGTCGTTGTCTGATAGGTTTGCTCCGAGTATGTATTATACTCCTGAGTAGAGTCATCGACGACTGTATAGTTTTGTTCCAGATAATAACTCGACTCCGAAGACTGCGGGGCCGCATACGCCTGCTGGGACATGAGCTGATTTTGTATCTGCAACTGCTGCGACTGCGACTGCGACAGGTTTTCCATCTGCATCTTCAGTATCTCCATTTGCAGGTCGTTTGCATGATCTTGAGACATTTGCGCGTTGTTTTGTGCCTGCTGCTGCATCTGTTGTTGTTGTTGTTGTTGTTGTTGTTGTTG